>JBBPLF010000048.1:0-97196 GCA_038089615.1 Aureoboletus auriporus
TGGGATAGTGGGCACAAATGCAGAAAAGAGGACGCGAAAAAGAAAGAAAGCAGTACCTGCAAATGAGTCAGCAGTGCCAAGAGGCAAATGGCGGAAGAACATTACTCAGGCTGATAATGGACACAATACCAATACCATTGTTGCTCCACAGTCTATTAGTATGCAGCCATTTGTGCATGATTCCACTGCCATATTGCCACAAGTTGTTGTCTTTGTCTGTGGAGTTGGTCCATCACAGATTCCAAGCAACTCAGTGGCTACTATAACAAACCTGCCACTATCTTCGGGCTCTAGTATGACACAGTGAGAGTCGAAAACCACTGCAACAGATATTTAGGATTTTCTTTGGGCGGTGGATTCCAAAGACAAACCTGATAAAATGCCTGAGGATGTGCCACAGTTGATGTACAAGTCCAATTCACAATACATTGTATGCAGACTATGTGGGTGAGTACATCCTCAAAATGATTCTTATATGTGAGAAGACTCACATATCTATGCTAGAGAGAACATTGAAAATCCCCAGTGGAAATGTTGGAGGATTGCTGATGAAATGACTTTGTGCTATCGTACACACATGGTGGAAAAACATGAAGCAGAGTGGTAGGGCATTTGTCAAATGATGTGTTTGAAAATGACCACCAAAAGTATTGAAGGACAGGACTCAAATTCTAAGTGACAGGCATTGTTTACTTTGGAAATGTTTTACCGCCACCTCATGAAATGGGTTGCTGCTGACGATCAGGTTAGTTTTCATGTTAACATTCAATTTCCACTTTACTTACATGTTATAACAGTCCTTTAATGTTATTGAGTGTCCAAAGTTTCGAGAACTCCTGTTGTATGTAGGAGATGGCAAACTGATGGATGCAAAAATCCCTCATCAGACAAAACTCATACACATCATTCTTGATGAGTTCTAGAAGGAGTACCAAAGAATTAAGGATGACCTGAAGGTAAGATGTCCCCAGAATTCTGATCTGGTCAAAGCTCAATGCTTATCTACTAGCATTCACTTGGGCACATATTGTATACAACAGATTTGTGGAGTGATCCAAATTGTAATAGTTATATGGCAGTCACTGCACATTACAGTACATGGCTCGAGATGAGCACAGTCATTTGATTTTTCAATCACAACTGATTGCATTCCAATCTATTGAAGGCTCACACTCTGGGACTAATCTTTCTGATGCATTCCTCAAAATTCTTGATGGATTTAGTGTTGCGCATAAAGTGAGTGAATTCTGTGGCCTGGGCTTGCAGCTCAAAGGTACAAACAACTTATATCAAACACACAGCTCGGTCAAATCACTACTGACAATGCATCAAACAATCATAGTATGCTTGAAAGCATGACTGATTAATTGGGTAAACAGGGGATTCCATTTGATGCTGATGGCAACCACATTAGGTCAGTACTAGTGAAACCTAATCTGAGTGTTGCAGTGATGTGTTAGAACTATACAGACAGATGTAACTCTGGTGAAGTCCAGAGCGGAGTCTTGGCAGGACTTGGCTTCAGCATATATGCTGCGCCCTTACTGAACCTGGAGATCCTGTATTTGTCAGAGGTCGGAGGTTGGAGGTCACAAAAACCATTAGGCTCAAGTGTAACAAAGGGGAAGACAGAGATGGAGATCGGATGGAGACCAGGAGGTCAGAGCGAGGAGAGGAAGGTGGTTATTCAATTCGAGGTTCAATTCGGTGTTCAACTCGATATTCGACTAAGGTTACAAAGAGAGTACAGAGGGGTTTATATATGGAGGGCGGAAGAGTCTAAGGTACGAAGTTGCGTAAATATCTCAGAGGTAGGTACGGAGCGAGAATGTATAAGGGTTGGAATGTCAGACGGAGAATGGAGGTGTAAGTACAAATGTCAGATGGAGAATGGAGGTGTAAGTACGAAATGACAAATGGAGAATGGAACAGGGAGAAGTGACAGTCAGGGAAATAAGGGACAAGTGACAGATGTAGAATGGAGTATGTATGAGATGACATCAGAAGAATATAATAGTATAAATAAAAGGGTCCGGAGAACAGAGATACCTGAGTGTGCGAGATTGTGCCGGAGTTGTCGCAGGACATCCGGAGTTGCATCGCAGTGACCAGAGTTGGACTTGGATGAAATCCGGGATATGACATGATGCTAATTCATAATGCATAGATGTTTTCCACACATTGTAAACCTAGCTATGTCAGCAATACTCGATGAGCTGAAAAAGAACCCCATCATTCCCATTCTTAACATGCCAAATCCTGCCCAACAACCAATGGCTGAAGCATATGTGGCCACCTTGAAAAATGACCCCATAGGGTGTTGTCATCAAATTGTGGCTGCTTGTCACATGTCAGGTCAATGTCAGCATCAGCTGAGGAATGTGATCAAAGAAGGGAATACAGGTGGCTTTTGAAGAGGCAAACTGCTCAATCCCGAGGATGCGACATTACCCATTGTGCAGCTATTGCATGACTGTTTTATTTGTTGGTCATCCACTTTCAAAATAATTGATCAGGTGTTATTGCATAGTCCAGTGAGCAGATGCTTTATTCTGACTCATGTGCCATATGATTAATCTGATTCAAACTTTTTAGGCTATTCAGTCATTTTTACAAGAAAGCAGAATGGGGACATTGCCTATCTCAATCTTGACATTTACACAATGGCAGTTTTGCAAGACATCCAACAAATCATCAAAGTCCCCCATACTGTGTAGGAACTTCTCTCCTCTGAGTATACTCCCACACTCTCAATGGCACTCCCAGCATACAAGCAACTTGCTGTTAAGTGGAAAGAACTGCAATCTACTATTTGGGAACTATCGCATTATATTGGAGTCAGACTTGAGAAACTCGAAAAGTATTGCAATGAGGGATGGAAGATACACATCTATGCTTTTGCAATGGGTATGTCATGAACCTAACATATAGTTACACACATATCTAACTCTATTAGTTCTTAACCCAGGTTCAAAGTTTGAGTGGATTAAAACATACTGGTCAGCTTCAGATGTCAATCAAGCATGAGAGTGGTTGGTTGAAGCAGTACATGTTCAAATCACAAATAACATTTGCACACCAACCAAATTACTATTTCTCACACTTAGATGACATCACATTGAACTATGATTCGTCACAAACAGGTCACCATGTACACAAATGATTTTCAATGACATCCAAACCAACCTCCTAAGGCAGCTTATGGCTTAAATGTCACAGCGCTTACCATGCCTTCAAATGCAACTGCCATAGCCTTTCAAGCACTGTCTAAAGGATATGGATGAATGAGCAACCTCAACGTCAATGTGCAGAGATCTCAGTCCACCTCTCTAACTCCATTGCCTGGACCAACACCTATACTCTTGCCTTCATCCCTACCCACTACTGGCAGTACTGAAGCAAGCCAGACACCAATGACCACCAAAGATCTTGCTCAACTGGAAAAGCAAGAGCTGGAAGAAGATCAGAAAGATGCTGATTGGGAGCTCCACTGCTATGAGCAAGCCAGTTTGTTGGTTGATACCTCAGAGTGTACAACTGATTTGGTTTGCTTCTGGGAGGTGTGTTGCAGATAGTCAAAATGCAAATTTTACTGACGTGAACATGTCTTTATAGCAAAAGGAACACATATATCTGTTACTTTTTCATGTTGCAATGGACGTTCTGCCAGCTCAAGCATCCTTGGTCCTATCAGAACGTATTTTTTCATCTAGCAAACTAACATGCACAGAACAGCATAATAAACTTTCTCCTCTGATTGTCGAAGCACTTCAAATCCTCAAATTCAGCTTCAAGCAGGACTGACTCAATTTCACTCCGGACCTAGTTGCAGATGAGAAGGACTACGTCATTTCTGGTCCAATTACTTTACAAGCTTTTGATGAATTAAAGGAGGCAGAGGCATACGAAGAACTTGCACAATTAATCGAGAACGAGAATGAAGCCGAGAGTACTTAGCAGTCCATTTGTACTAAATCAATAGAATCTCTTGATTGGTTGGCAGTGACAGGCTGGCAGTTTCCGGACACTTTGACTGACTTCGAGAGGTGGCAAGAGGTCCACTTCGATAGCACAAACTAAGTCGAACTCAGCCCCAATTGCAACTTCAATTCAATTTGATTCGCCTCACGGCAACACTATTCTCGAATTGTGTTGAAGTGGCACTTATCCAAAGCAAAGCAAATTAACCTCGAATTCAGTTCACTTCGACAGCAACACTAGACGGGAGAAGGAAATGGGATAGACCGGGCAACTCACAGATACCGGATACAATTTGTTGCAACTCCATATTCAGACCCCACACCTGGTCATATTGGTCAGCACCAGACGATCAGTGAGTGAATTGGTTGGCTAGTGCCTTTCCTGCTGGTCCAGATGGAATGACGTCGTCAAGTGGAGAATGGAGGCAAGTAAGTTGGGTCTAAAAGACACCACAACCCTATTTGAGTAATTCAATTGCTTTTGTAAGAGATTGATTGCGAAGACAGCGGAGAATGCATCAACAGCAAGGGATAATGAAAGAGATTTGAGGATAGAGAGATGCTGAGGTAATGATGGAAGGGCTGCAGGATGTTGAACAAGGAATCAAAGAGCTGTTTCATATGCAAGA
Source organism: Aureoboletus auriporus (assembly GCA_038089615.1). Classification (NCBI taxonomy): domain Eukaryota; kingdom Fungi; phylum Basidiomycota; class Agaricomycetes; order Boletales; family Boletaceae; genus Aureoboletus; species Aureoboletus auriporus. Next base: position 4,610 of record JBBPLF010000048.1, read on the forward strand.
ATCATCATGGGGTGGTAGAATTCTTCAGCAACTTCAATTCATACTTTGGTAGCAAAAAAGTCAGATGAAGCCACAGTTTGCCCCCATGTACCAGCTCATTGTATAAATGAAATATCTCGGCCCTCTGGGTTATTCAGCTGCGTGAACAAGGGTAATGAATGGTTTCTAACGACTTTCTGGGAAAATAGAATGCTCATACCTGTCTATACCGAGTCCGGAGATCAATCACTATGTTTTAAAGAGATAACAAACGATCTGGGTGTCCTGGTGGACGAAGATCCAGCACTGAGGGTGATGGCCTTACTGAGGTTCTCTACTTCGCCAAGTCGTTTGTACCGAGCTCTGAGATGATTTGCAAGGATGTATACAAAGATAGACCGCTCAGGGTGGCCGGGTGGGTGTTGAATACGTATCTATTACTGTTCAACATAGTATACTAAAAGTACAGTAGTACATTAGGTTACCACATATAGTAAGAAGTACATAAGCAAACCTGTAGTATATACTGTACATTCAAACTCAGTATCTGAGTTCTAATAACAACTTGTCCAGTTACCACATTGTGCTGTCAACCTCAATGTTTATCCTAACTGGTAAGCTAGTACTTCCTCCCTCAGGCACCTCCTACTCCTGTAGTATGTAGCACTCTTAACAGGTTATGAGCCCTGGCTAGCGCCGTGACGTTTGCGCCTAATGGCTGCATCATCTGCGAACTAGTCAGACCGGTTCTTCACTGCGCGGAAACGCTGCATGTGAACCACTGCGCAGTAATGCCACATGTGGGTAAACCTTGTAACGATGGCTTGTGTCCTGCTGCATCTTTGTGCAAGGCACTGGTATGGGGAAACTATGTCGGTCCAAAATGCTGACATGTTCACATTACAGATCTACACTATGTCTTCCTCCACCGCTTCCTCTTCGTCAATTCCTATCTTCAACAGAGCCAACTGGACTTCATGGTGGCCGGCCATGATGGCCTACATACAAGCTACTGGATGCACTTGGGTAGTTGATTTTAACAAGCCCAAGGTCACCACTGAGACAAGTAAGGATGGCCGCGACTTCTACATCCAATGGATCAAGGTGAGCAATACAATCGTTGGGTCCGTCAAGCTCCACCTGTCTGAGTCTCTCAGGCAGAAGTATGGTCAAGAGTTGAATGCCATGGTGCTCCTCAAGATCCTCAAGGATACCTACAATGCTCCCGGGATCTCTGGTGCATTTGCGCTCTTCAAGGAGCTCCTTGACACGAAAATTGCCGCCTCCTCCCATCCTGCGCCATCTTTAAATAAGGTGGTCACACTCTTCTCTTGGCTCAAACAGGCGAGGTACTCTTTCCCTGCCAACATCCAGGCCATGCTCTTGCTGGCCAAGCTTTCCCCTTCCATGGACGTGGTAGCACAGATGATTGCGCAAGCCAGGGATGCTGAGGGGAAACCCAAAACCCCCTCCATTGAGGAGATCCAACAGGCTGCGGTCCTCTCGTGGGACCAGCGCCATATGTTGCACGGCACTGGCACCAGCACCTGTTACGGTTTTCCCTTATGACCCATCTTTTCCCTATATCTATGGACTCATTGTTTCTCCTTGTGTCTTTTCAAGACACTTATCTTCCTTTCCCAGTTAGTTCTTCTGGTTCCGAACCAGAACTCATCGAAGCCACAACTCCTCTTACTTCGTTCTCTCTACCTTTTCGCCTTCGAATGGGACCATGGGAATTCCTTCGGAATCCTTTGGAACCACATTTCCTTACATAATGGACCAACTTCTCCTTGTTGTCACTCTCTTTACGTGACGACTCGTGTCCCCCTTACTCATCCTCATAGTCATATTACTGCGCACCATGCTTTACGCAGTCCGCAGTAACATAGCCCTGCTGTGCACACAGGATTGCGCAGTATCACAACTTGTATAAGTAGCTACCTGACTTCGCCTGTATTTCCCCAGCTAGTTCTACACAATCCAGCAGTGTTACTTAGCACATCCACGAGCCCCAAGTGTGCGCATTGGGTAGTGAGACTCTTATTCTCTTTGCTTCGCCCACAACAAGTCTTCGAACTACTTTGAGTGTTCGCTGTGCTACGTTCCGACACCCAGCGTTAACAAAAGAACTAGCTCTTCAACCTCATCTCTGTCTCCTGACAGAAAGATACGCCCACCATTTCTGGACAAGGATCTCGACGAGGACGGACCATACGTCCCCCCTCTGACTCATCAGACGATACTCCTACACTGTCCGCACTCTTCGGACTTCCAGCACCAATCCCCACTGAGGACTGGAGGATCCGAGACGCACCACCAATCTCTAGACAACCGCCACCCCCACAGTCCAAAGAACCCCGCTCCAACATTGAAATGTCAGACCAAGGAAGCAAAGACATTGAACTCAAGGCCGGACTCCCAGCAGATTTCTCTGGAGATCCGAAAGATGCCATACATTGGAAGATGGCCATGACTGCCTACTTCAATATGAACCAAAAGTTCTACAACGAGAATGCCAAGGTCTTAACCGCCCTCGCAAAAATGAGCAAGGGTCGAGGAAGCGCCTTCTCCGAATCTATCTATGTGCAGCTTGCCAACAACACCATAAAGGATCTTATCTTCGCCAAGCTCATGGAATTATTCGAGAAAACCTTCTTCCCCTTCGACTACAAGAACCAAGCCAGGGATCAGTTAGACAAGTTAACACAACAAGGGAAGAGTGATACCGGATACACCAACTACATCACTGCCTTCCAGGCTGCAGAAGCCATTGTGGGAATAGATGATGAAATCACCAAGATAAACTACCTCATGAAAGGACTGGACCCCAATATCTCCACAAAGATCCTCTCCATCAACCCCATCCCTGACAAACTTTCGGAATGGCTCAGACTTTCCGGAGTATTCCATGCTCAGAACAAAAGGATAGAGGACTTACGAAAGGGATGAAAGGTAGACTTCCAGGTCAAAGGAAGATCCACCAGAGACCCAAACGCCATGGACGTTGACGCCGTTCGCATCAACTCCACCAGACTTTCACCAGTAGAGAAGGCCAAACACATGAAGAACAACAAGTGTTTTAGATACCACCGGGTAGGATGCTGCCCTTGGAACCACACCCGAGACCAACATCCCGAGGGACAAGGAAAGAGCAACAATGGGGCCCCTTCTCACCCACAGAGGAACCCCACTAGGAACGAACATGTCAGGAAGACTAAGTTCGAAGAATACCAGGACACCTTAAAAGAAAGGGGTGTTACTGAGGAGGAACTCGTACGCACACTCGACATCCTCTATGATATCGACAAACCGGAAATCGTTGCCACGATCCGGGTCGAAGAAGAAGAGATCCCAAAGAAGGATTTTTCGAAGTGATAGCACCAGTATTCTTGTCTGATCCAAACAGTGAATCTATGCGAATTCCTATTTCTCTGTTCAAACAAGAAAATGATCAAATTGTCGACACATTTGCCCTCATCGACTGCGGAGCAAGCAGAGACTTCATAGATCGCGATCTAGTGAAGAAGAAAGGATATAAACAAATCCGACTGGATAAACCAAAGAAGGCACAAAACGTGGACAGATCCCCGAATTCCGGAGGGATCATTCACCACAAAGTGATCCTTACCATTCAGATCGGGGAAGTAAACGAGAGAAGAGAATTTCTAGTCATTAACTGCGGAAAAGAAAACCTAATCCTTGGAATAACCTGGCTCTGAGAAACCAACCCCTCGATAAACTGGACCACAGGAAAGGTTATCCTCCCAGATAAACCAAAGACCCCACGACACGATTCCCCAAAAGCAATATGTCAAAGATACCTCATCTGATACCTGGAACTGGATCCGGACGAAAAGATAGCTAAGATGTGGAGGAAAAGAATTGACAAAAGGATAGAAATCCTCATCAGGAAAACCACGCTCACCACCGAACTCGCAGCCCAAGAGAAACCCAAAGAAGAAACGCTCCCACCTGAGTACAAGGACTTTGCCGATGTCTTTGCCAAACGAGAAGGAGATGAACTACCACCTTCTCGACCATTCGACCATGGAGTGGACCTTGATGCAACCTTCATACCCAAGGTAGCCAAGGTATATCCTTTAAACCCCAAAGAGAGAGAAGCCTGCAAAGATTTCATTGATGAACACCTGAAATTTGGGAAGATAGTTCTGTCAAAGTCCCCGCAGGCATCTCCCTTCTTCTTTGTACCAAAGAAGGATGGATCAGTGTGCCCTTGCCAGGATTACTGATACCTTAACTCCCACACCATCAAAAACGCTTATCCGCTCCCACTCATTTCTGATCTAATCGACCAACTCAAGGGGTCGTCCATTTTTACCAAAATGGACATCCGATGGGGATATAACAATGTCCTCATCAAACCACAGGATAGATGGAAAGCCATGTTTATAACACCAATGGGCCTCTTTGAACCCACCGTAATGTTCTTCAGCATGTGTAATTCCCCAGCAACATTCCAAGCGTTGATGAACCACACCTTCATGGATCTCCTAGCTGAAGGATGGCTCATCATCTATATGGATGACATTCTCATCCACTCCAACGATCCAGTAATACACCAGGAGCAAACTCGCCAAGTCCTGCAAAGGCTCAGGGAACATAAACTGTTCCTGAAACTAAAAAAGTGTTTCTTCGACAAGGAGGAAGTGGAATACCTTGGAATGATCATCTGAGCGGACCGGATTCAGATGGATCCAGTCAAACTGAAGGCCATTGATGAATGGCAACCTTCAAAATCGGTCAAAGCAGGCCGATCATTCATCGGATTCTGCAACTTCTATCAGAAGTTTATCCCTAACTTCTCCATGAAGGCGAAACCCCTACACGACCTAACCAGAAAAGGAGCAAAATTGGAATGGACAAAAGAGTGTAATAAAGCCTTCTCCACTATTAAGCAAACCTTTACCCAGAAACCTGTCCTCCAAATGCCCGACATCACAAAACCGTTCACGGTCATGACAGATGCCTCCCTCACAGCAATAGGAGCTGTCCTCATGCAAACCGATAGCAATGGAGATCTCCACCCTTTTGCCTACCTCTCCAAAACTCTCTCCCCAGCTGAACAAAATTACGACATCTACGACCGCGAACTTCTTGGAGTTATCTGCGCCTTAGAAGAATGGAAACACTATCTACAAGGAACTGGACTCCCAGTAACGGTCATCACTGACCATAAGAACCTTGCATACTTCAAAGAACCACAAAAACTCTCTAGAAGACAGGCACGATGGATGCTGTTCCTCCAAGATTTTGACCTTCACTTCTTCCCTGTACCTGGCACACAAATGGGACCCGCAGATCCTCTGTCTCAACGAGACACCGTGGACACTTCCCTCGACAACCAGGAAGTCACCCTTCTACCCGAAGATATTTTTATCCGCACCCTCGATTTCGCCCTAGTTGAGAAAATCACTGAATCTACTCCATCCGACCCCTTAGTCGTTACCGCCCTCAAAGCACTCCAGGAGGGGGTCCCCTTACTAGCCAAATCCCAGCCGCATGACTGGGATTACACCGATGGCATGCTACACTACAAACACCACCTCTATATTCCGGAACCAGCGCGCCAAGGCCTTGTCCATCTTACTCATGAAAGTGATCATGGCGGGCATGGGGGAATCTTTCGCACTACCAACTTGATGCAACGAGACTATTGGTGGCCCGGCATGACCACCTTTATCCGAAAATTCGTCCAAGGATGTGCGGTTTGCCAAGCTAATAAAGTCAATACACATCCCACCACACTGGCTCTGACACCACTTCCTTCCACCTGCACTCACCCCTTTCAACAAGTATTGGTTGACCTTATCACCGATCTCCCTCCTTCCCTCACCTTCGATTCTATCATGGTCGTGGTTGACCATGGGCTTACTAAGGGGGTAATTCTCATCCCTTGTCACAAAACCATCGATGCTGCAGGAGTCGCCCAACTGTTCTTCGCAAATGTATTCCGACACTACGGACTTCATGACTACTGCATCTCTGATAGAGGACCCCAATTCGCTTCCGCCTTTGCTCGAGAACTTGCCAGACTCCTAAAATACGATCTAAAACTCTCTTCTGCATATCACCCCCAAACGGATGGAGAGACCGAACAAGTAAACCAAGAACTGGAAACCTATTTGTGCATATTCTGTGACGGACACCCAGAACAATGGGCCGAACTACTTTCCATGGCGGAATTCTCCCATAACTCTGCTGTCCATTCGTCCACCCTAAAATCCCCCTTTTCCCTTATCCTGGGATATGAACCTCGCTCCTATCCTCCAATTGGAAAGACATTTCTCCCTGCCCTGGAAACATGCCTATCAGAACTAGAAGAAGCCCGACGGGAAGCCCTTGCGGCACATGAGAAGACCCAACGGATCATGAAGGAATGAACCTCCTGTAAATTCCGCCCCTGGGAAGTCAGCGACAAGGTTTGGTTAGAAGGAAGAAACCTTCGACTGCGGTACCTATCAAAAAAACTATCCCCTAAATGGGAAGGACCTTTTGAAATCACACAAGTCATCTCCCCTGTGTCATACCACCTCAAACTACCGCCCACCTGGAAAATACATGATGTCTTCCACGCCTCCCTCCTATCTCCTTATCGAGAGACTGCGGAGCACGGCCCCAACTTCTCGAATCCACCACCCAAACTGATCGGCAGAGAAGAGGAATATGAAATAGATTCCATTCTCTCACACCGCGGAACACGAGGCCGAAAGCAGTATCTCATATCCTGGAAAGGATATTCTGCAGCAGAAAACACGTGGGAACCGGAAAACCTCCAACATGCACAAACACTCCTGGACGAATATAAGTCCACTCGCCCTAAGGACTTTCCCCAGTAAATGCTCCAGAAGAGAAACTTTGAATTCCAACCTGGTCTCCCTTTCTACAAATTCTTCTTCCTCTATCGCAACGATCTCCCTCTGTCTTATCCCCTTGAACATCAATACTTCTGCAATAGACTATACAGCGGTTGCCCCTGGCACTACAAATCATGACCCAACAATCCCCTTCATCAAACTCTCATCATAACTGCATCATGGCCAGAGGCACTTACGAATCCCTCATGGCTCAAAAGAATCGCCTTGAATTACCTTACCCCTACTACATCTGCTCAAATTGTCTTCCCCCTCGCCTACAAAGAATCCTCTTTGCCTCGGTCTTGACCACTCCTGCCCTTACCTTGCACATGGAACTAGACCTGCGTTATAACTATGACAAGAAAACCAAAGATTTATGCACCCTTTTCCGCACTTACCAGGTCATTCGTCTCGCCGCCCACCAGCTCATCCCACATGACTCCCCAGAACATTTTGTATCCACTATGCAAACTGGAGTGGACAAAGCGCGTTCCCTCATCCTTGACCTCCTCTATGAGGAAGGATTCGGACACCTCGTAGACCGCATTGATGAAAACCTGCTCCGGCCCATCGTAGAGCCATTCTTCGAGATCATGAGCGTCCATGAATATAGGGTCTATGTGGGAGATGCCCCCTGCACTATACCATTTGACCCCCATCTGAACACACCGACGATGGTCGAAAGGACCCCTTCCCCTGTTCTCCAAATTCCACCTCCTCGCTCCCCTGAGTGAACTTATTTTCCCGCTCCAATCTCCATTCCAGAGTCCCCTAAAATTGACACCCATGCCGTCACTCCCTCCAACGTTTTGGACAACTCTCCAGTTATTACCAGATCGCCCACTCCTGCCCCTGAGAACATGCAATGAAGAGCTCTTGCTCACCATGAGAGCTTGTTATCACCCAAACTTCCTCAAGCAACCATGAACACACTGGCAGACACCCTCCGACCCATACTTCATTCTTTTCGAGGTCTGAGGACAACGTCCTTGGATGGAACAGGAACTTCACGAGATCCCATTAACGTCAACACCTCCCATGTCCCAGAATGTCCCCCCAAGAAACGACTTCGCTGCCACCAGTGCGGAAAACCAGACCATCTCCACGTCTTTTGTGGAAAATACACCTGCCCCTGGTGCCATAAGCATGCCCCTGGACATGTCCAAGCCAAATGTCCACGGAGACGGTGCGGGGAATATAATGAATATGGACACATTCGCGCCAATTGCCCAGTTTACAATGGGCTCGACCGTGATGACGGCTTTCTCAATGACGACCTCGACTTTACCAACTATGAGGTCAATGAGGGAGATATCGACGGGCCAGATTGTTGAGCAGGTGCTTCAACGGTACGAAGGGGGTAATGTTACGGTTTTCCCTTATGACCCATCTTTTCCCTATATCTATGGACTCATTGTTTCTCCTTGTGTCTTTTCAAGACACTTATCTTCCTTTCCCAGTTAGTTCTTCTGGTTCTGAACCGGAACTCATCGAAGCCACAACTCCTCTTACTTCGTTCTCTCTACCTTTTCGCCTTCGAATGGGACCACAGGAATTCCTTCAGAATCCTTTGGAACCACGTTTCCTTACATAATGGACCAACTTCTCCTTGTTGTCACTCTCTTTACGTGACGACTCGTGTCCCCCTTACTCATCCTCATAGTCATATTACTGCACACCATGCTTTATGCAGTCCGCAGCAACATAGCCCTGCTGTGCACACAGGATTGCGCAGTATCCACGCCTTACGCAGTCTGCAGCAACATAGCCCTGCTGTGCACACAGGATTGCACAGTATCACAACTTGTATAAGTAGCTACCTGACTTCGCCTGTATTTCCCCAGCTAGTTCTATGCAATCCAGCGTTGTTACTTAGCACATCCATGAGCCCCAAGTGTGCGCATTGGGTAGTGAGACTCTTATTCTCTTTGCTTCGCCCACAACAAGTCTTCGAACTACTTTGAGTGTTCACTGTGCTACGTTCCGACACCCAGCATTAACAGCACCCCCAAGGCCGCTCAGGCCAACAAGATCAGCACTGTTAAGCACAAAGGGGCTGACCCCAACTTTGAGCAACAGCAGGCGCCTGAAGGCAACGCCTCGAAGAAGAAGGGAAAGCGTGGCAAGCGTGGAGGCAAGAACCAATGCGAGAAGCAAGGTTCCTCTAACAAGCAACCCCATGCCCACACCACCTCCTTTACACATATGATCGGTCCTGAGTCGGCCCCTGACCTGCACGCCCTCGCCCACCGTCCTGCGTCAATGTTTCAAGGACAACAAGGTCCTGCATTCCACACCGGAATACAGGAGGCTTTTGATCTCGCCCATCGGCTTGAGATCCAGCTGTCCTTTGAAATGATACGGTCCCTCAACAGTGGGCTGCAATCACATGGACCATCATTCCTGGCAAGCGCTGCCATCGTCTCTGCCTCCTCCTCCTCCTTGGTGTCCTTGTCCTCCGCCGCTGCCACCTCTTCGCTCACCTCACAGCTTGAGCCTATTCCCAAGTCGGACTCGGACTCTCCTCCTCCCACCAAGCGCTCTAAGTGCTCTCGCCACAAGGACATCATGGCGCCTCCTGCATCCTCCTGGGATAAGGAGGATCTGATCGATATATATGGCTCTGAGAACGGGGGTGAGGATCCCGATTTTCCACGCATGTGGTCAGTCCCTTCTTCATCCTCCACACCTGATTCGCTAACAGCAGCTCCTGCGCTTACAGCTAGTAGTCTAGTTAATATGTGTGGTAGTGTACAATCTTGCAATAATATTCATTGTAATTGTTCCAAGTGCACAGAAATAATGGATAAGATGAGAACCCACTGGATCTTGGACTCAGGTGCTTTGATGCACTTCACTCCACTGCGTGACGCCTTCACGACTTATCATAAGTTCAAGAAGGATGAGCACATACCGGTGCAAACCACTGCATCTCTTATTTGGGTAGAAGGAAAGGGAACCATTTCTCTTTGATGGTTTGACATCAATCATCGTGCCCATGATCTGGTGCTGCACGATGTCGGGCATATCCCTGACTCTGGTGTCAATCTTATCTCACTTGGGCACCTGCTACAAGCAGGAGCTAAGGTACACGGTGAGAAGGATACAATCACTGTGACATATGGCAATGGCACAATGCTCGTGCCCTTTGTTACCGGTCAACTAGGCCGGAATATGTACACTCTGAAAGCCTCTCCTGTCCTTGGCTCTGCTCATACAACCATCGATTATGAGACAGTCCATAGACGACTGGGTCATCCCTCAAAAGAGGTTGCAAAACAAGCAAAGCAACACACTACCGGGCTTCCGGATTTCACAATCCCGGAAACAACAACTTCGGTCTGCCCTGGCTGCACTAAAGGCAAACAGCCTCAACGTACCTTTCCCTCATCGAACATTTGCGCAAAGCACGCCTTTGAGCTTGTCCACTCGGACATTAAATCCTTCCCAACCAACTTGTACCACAAGTACAAGTACATCATCGTATTCTTTGATGATTTCACCTCGATGGCATGGACTACCCCTCTGTGCACTAAAGGTGCTGCATTGGTGGCCACCTGCCACTTTTTATCCATGGTGAAGACACAATTCCAAGCATCTGTACAGGGTTGGATGTCTGATTTCAGCAGTGAATACAAATCTGCCGCATATAACGACATGCTTAAGGGGGAGGGCATTAAAATTTCCAATAGTGCCCCCCATGTTCCACAACAAAATGGTCGCACAGAAAAATTCATGTGAACCGTTATGGACAAAGCTGAGGCAATGTGCCATTTGGCATGCTTGCCTGACAGCTATTGGGAGTTTTCTGTTGCTCATGCAACCCACCTTTACAATTGCACACCCCTATCCTGCCTTCAATGGCAAACACCCTATGAAGCACTTCATAGCAAGCAGCCTCATCTGGACCATTTGCACATCTTCAGTTGTGCTGCATATGTGTTCCTCCCTTCAGATGTTCGGGCTGATAAACTTGCCCCCAAGTCTGAATTAATGGTGTATCTAGGTGTTGCTCCAGGTAATGAGGCTAACTACCTCTTCATGAGATCGCCCAACAATGTCCTTTTTACCGCTGTGCAAGCTTCATTTGAAGAAGCACACTTCCCAAAGTGCAAGGGATCGGCCCCCAAGCCGAAATGCACTCTCCAAGAATTATCTGGAGAAGAACCATCCGCTCCAGTCCTACCCCCTGTGACCGCTCAAGACAATCCTCAATCTGAGTCTGATCAGTCTGACTCTCGCACCCCCAGTCCTGGACCATCGCATCCTATAACGCCCCCTACGGCCTCTGCTCCTAGGCAGCCTCCAGCCCCTAAGAAGCATCGCCCTCCACCACCTGCTGTACCTGCTGCACCCCACCATTCCAGCTGAGAGTGCAGAATCCCACACTGACCAGATAATATCTATGGTGACGACTGTCATCCAGTCAACCAGGTCAAAGACATCGAGCACGAAGATCGCCACCCTTCATCTTCCCAGCAGGTTCCTGGCCAATTTCCCGACACACCCGTCCCCTCTGATCCCACCACTGAAAGCAAGGATGACATCGAACGACTATGTCGTGAGGGGGGATCTGGGTTGGCCACATACCTTTTATCAAAGGCGTTACCTGCAGTTTCTGCAGAAAACAAACCACACTGCGAATGGACTCTCAGGGACATAGCTACCCTACCTCCAGACCAACAAAAGGAATGAAGAGCTGCATGCAAGACTGAGCTCAACATGCTCAAGCAGCGGAAAGTGTTTGAGCTAGTCGATGTGCCAAAAGGCCACAAAGTCATTAGCAATCACTGGGTATTTGACGTCAAACCCAATGGCCGCAAACGTGCCCACCTCATAGCGAAAGGCTTCTCCCAGGTCGAGGGAATCGATTTCGACCATATATTCTCCCCTGTCGTAATGTTTGAGATGGTGCACTTAATGCTTGCACTGGCCTCCCTTGAGAACTGGCATATTAAAGGACTCGATGTTCGAAGCGCCTACTTATATGGCAAGCTCAATGAAGAGATTTACATGAAACAACCCGATGGCTTTGTAGTCAAGGGGCAAGAGCATAAAGTGCTCCGTCTAAGACGTGCCCTATATGACCTTAAACAAGCCGGACTCGCCTGGTGGGAGACTCTTAATGAGTCCATGAAAGATCTCAGATTCATGTGTCTGAAGTCAGAAGCCAGAATCTTCTTATACAAGAAGAATGGAACCTCAGTGGTTGTAGTGATCATCTATGTCAATGACATGCTATTCTGTGGCCCAAACGTTGAGACTGTCAGAGAGATCAAAGCTACTTTTATGAAGCGCTGGGAATGCAGAGACTTAGGTCCTGCAAAGGAGTTCTTACACATGAACATCCAACAAGACGGCAGCAAGATCTTCATCAATCAATGCGCCTACTTAGAGAAAATCCTACAAAGATTTGATCTTATCAATGCTCATGTGGCTCCTACCCCTCTCCCTCAGGGTTACTACCCAAAGGCTCATGAAGGTGTCGTAGATACCAAAATCAGATCGCTTTTCCAACAAGTGATCAGATCACTCCTGTATCTTATGCTCGGGACTCATCCTGATATAGCATTTTCAGTGATCACCCTCTCAAAACATGCTGCCAAACCTTCCAAAGAACATCTCAATCGCGCATTCTATATATGCTGCTATCTACTTGGGACTAAATACTACTCCCTTGTATTTGATGGATCTACAAAGGCTGGCTTAATCGCTTACACCAATTCTGATTGGGCATCAGATCCGAACACTAGACGCTCGCAAACAGGCTGGTTTATTAAACTAGTAGGCTGCATCTTCAGCTGGCAATCTCGCCAACAATCTCGTATGGCATACTCGTCCACCGAAGCTGAATATGTTGCGCTATCAGACTGTAGCAAGCAAGTCATCTGGATTCGAACCATTATGGAAGAGCTGGGATATTTGATGTCCCCTATTCCAATCTGTGGTGACAACCAGGGTTCCATATTCATGGCTGAAAATCCAGTCACTGAAAGCTGCTCCAAACACATCGATCTTCGATGGCATGGCATCTGCGACTATGTCAAGGAAGGCCTCATCAAGATTTTTTACATCGAGGGTACTAAAAACCCCACTGATATGTTTACCAAGAATCTTGGTCTGGATGCACTCACTCACTGCTGAAAACAATTAGGCCTTGAGTTTTACGACAAGCCACAGTCATAGTACTGTATTTTGCTTACGCGCTCAAAGTAGCTGCTCAGCAAGGGGGAGTGTTGAATACATATCTATTACTGTTCAACATAGTATACTAAAAGTACAGTAGTACATTAGGTTACCACATATAGTAAGAAGTACATAAGCAAACCTGTAGTATATACATTCAAACTCAGTATCTGAGTTCTAATAACAACTTGTCCAGTTACCATATTGTGCTGTTAACCTCAACGTTTATCCTAACTGGTGAGCTAGTACTTCCTCCCTCAGGCACCTCCTACTCCTGTAGTACATAGCACTCTCAACAGTGGGAATAGCTCCAGGACCTCCTTGCTGAGGTCAATTGCCTCATTCAGGTCCTCTACTACACAGAGCTTCCTGTAGCGAGTATGAAGATAAATTGTGAGGTTGTCCAGAGATAATGAGCGAATTGAGTGTCCTGGTGGGCGAAGCGCCAGAGCTTCTCGGTTAAGGTCAATAGCCTCATTTAAATCCTCCACAGTGCTAAGCTGCTTGCACTGATTGTACAGACAGTGCGATGCTGGCCAAAGACATGGTGCGATCTGAGTGTCCTTGTGAGCAAAGCTCGAGTGCATCTCGATGAAGACCAAGCGCCACATTGAGGTCCCTCCACTCCGCCAAACTCCTCATATCTAGCCAAGAGAAAAACTGTGAGGTTGTTCAAAGACATCGTTCGTTCTTGTGGGTAAAGCGGTAGTACCTCTCGCGCGAGCATAATAGCTTCGTTCAAGTTTTCTGTTCCCCCGAGTTGCAAGTATCGAATATAGATAACCCATGCAAGATAAATCAAACAAACAGATCGTTCGGGATGGGAGCGCAAAGATCTGATGCTTGACGCTTGCATGTGCTTGTTGTAAAGGAGAAAGACCGGGAGAGCAATTGTTCAACTGGAAGGCACTGCGTTATTCCGTCACTGTTGATGCCGAGGAAAAGTAATAATACCTTGATAGTCCATCTTGGCTGCCCGAACCTGAGTCAAGCTGGTGGTGTCAATGTAACAGGTCCTTCGAGCCGGAGTGGAGCCGTAAGCTTAAGGATTATGAAGGTCGTGTTGGGCGTAGATAGACGTAGATGGAACGTGTAGTTGGGCGTAAAGACGTTCTAAAGGCCCCTCGGGCGGGCAACGCAGCGTCAGTGGTAGTAGTTCCTAGTAGCAAAGTTACATCTTATGTGTATAGAACTAGGCACCGATATGTACTTACAAAAACCATTGATCAAGTGGTACATCCACCATCCTCGTCGTCCTCCTTAGTGGTTACGCAGCACGCGTATGATCCAAACCACCCAGCCCATCCATCATATACTGATAAAACACCGACGTGATCTTGTTCGTCTCTGCATCGTCCACCGCCCACATCGTCCCGATCACAGATCGGAATCCAGCAAATTGCATCGCCGACGCGAGATGGATCACCTCGTCGGGACTCTCTTCGTCTCCGACCGTCGTATGACAAGCCGACAGGTACGCAAATTCGGGATTCTTCAAATCGCACTGGATGATCCGTTGAATCGTGAACTGTCCGTCGCGGAGAGCAAACGCAGACTCGAATGGGTGTTGTTGATTTAGGATTCCATGACAGGCAAGGTGCACCCATTCGTTCTCACCCAGCTCATCAACAACCCTCGAGATGCAAGAGTCCTGTCCCTCGATGCGCGTGAAGCTCGCAAGGAAACCAACATGCTGACCAATATCAGCTAGTGACGGAAACCAGTTGATTTGTGCCGGCGGCGTCCGCTTGACCTATAGCAATGAATCGCTTCTGAGTCGCCGAATTTGGTGGACTGGGCCGCCTCGCACGAATGAGAGCAGTCAAGGTTGTGGTGTAAGACGAAACGTAATGACCTGAAAGGTTCCGTTCACCCTTCCTATATGGACCAGCAGCATGGAGGGGCAAAAGAGAGAACTCAGCAGTGGGACACCACCAGATACGGGATTGAATAGGGTGGGCCGTTTGGAGGAAATTGACAATAGGGGATACGACGTGGTCCCAAAGAACCCGCAAGAGCATCCCAAGTTCTCTCGTCACATCCGACTTCTTTGCGCTCACAGTCAGTGAACGGAGTTTCGATGACAGTTCTTGAACATCCACTTTCGTAACTGACAACGGGATGTGCTTGGGACCCTTGTCAACAAAGACAACAAGCGCATCGCAGCCGTACTTGCTCGCATTCACGATGATCACAGGACCCTCACTAGCTGCGCGTTGGAGATCGGAGAAGAGGGGCGGGAGAAGGAAACGGGAGAGAGCAGGTAACTCGCGAATACTGGACACAACTCTTTGCAACTCCACATTCAGACGCCACACTTGGTCATGCTGGTCTACGCGAGGGGATGCGAGCGCATTACGGATGAGGGAGGTCACGCAAGTGAACTGGTCTGCCAATAGCCTTCCTTCCAGCCCAGATGCAATTACGTCGCCAAGTGGAGAACGGAGGCGAGTAAGTTGGTTCCAAAAGACCCCGCGACCCTGTTCGAGTAATTCAACTGCTGTTGTAGGAGACTGGTTGCGAAGGCCAGCAGAGAATGCATCAATAGCAAGAGATGATGAGAGAGACTTGAGGATAGTGAGATGCTGAGGTAATGATGGGAGGGCTGCGAGATGTTGAACAAGGAATCGGAGAGCTGTTTCATATGCGAGGAGTGTTGTGGGGTGGTGGAAATCTTCAGCCATTTCGATCCATGCTTTGGTAGCAGAAAGATCAGATGAAGACACACTTTGCCCCCCATGTGCCAGCTCAGTATATAGACGAAATATCTCATCTCGGTCTTCTGAATTACTCAACTGCGTGAACGAGGGTAGTGAGCATGATTTGTAATGGCCCCCATGGTGAATACTCCTACCTACTTGTACCGAGTGCGGAGACCAATTGCTAAGCTTTTCAGGCACGACGAACGACCAGGGTGTCCTGCCGAGCGAAGGTTCACTGCCTCTCTTCCGAGAGTGATAGCCTCATAAAGGTCCGCCATGTGGCAAATTTGCTCGTAGCGCGTTCTGAGATAAATCGCAAGGTTGTATACGGATATAGACCGATATGGGTTTCCTGGTGGGCAAAGTTCCACTGCTTCTCTGTCGAGATTGATGGCCTCACTGAGGTCCTCCACTGCACCAAGTTTCTTGTATCGACTGTGTAAGACAATTGCGAGGTTGTTCAAAGAGGCAGTTCGAGTTGAGTCTCCTGGTGGGCAAAGCCCCAGAGCTTCTCGGTCGAGGTCAATGACCTCATTCAGGTCCTCGACTGCACCAAGTATCTCGTATCGAGTGTGGAGACAAGTTGCGAGGTTGCCCAAAGACATAGACCGATTTAGGCTGCCCTGTGGGCGAAACCCGAGTGCTTCTCAATGGATGGAAAGAGCCTCATTGAGGTCCTCCACTCTGCCAAACTCCTTGAATCGACTCTGGAGAAAACCCGCGAGGTTGTTCAAAGACATCGATCGATTACGGAGTCCTGGTGGGCAAAGTTCTACTGCCTTTCGCCCAAGCACAATAGCTTCGTTCAGGTTTTCTATTCCCCCGAGCTGGTTGTACCGAGTATAGATGTACCACGAGAGCGCAAGAAAACAAGCGCCTCGCTTGAAATGGTCGGGGGTGCAAAGATCAAGATCTAATGCTTGACGAGAAAGAACGATCGCTTCGTCGATGTGGTGAGTCTTGCTCCCTTGGTTGTACTTGTTGCAAAGGGAGTGTGCCCGTGAGAGTAACTGTTTAACTTGAGAGTCCATCTTGGCTGGCCGAACTTGATTCAAGGGGGTGGTGGTAAAGGGTTGGAACGTGGATATCGCACATGAGCCATGTCCAAAAAGGCAGTATCGCACGGATTACAGCCTCGTATGTCAGTCATCAGAGACCTTCAGCATGATTTTCTAATTGTCATGAAGAACGACACGACAGGTGTGTTGATCCTTGGAAAAGTTGTCAGATACTTCACGCATTCAACCTTCGTCCCTCGAACGCACAAAAAGTTGGCCACCCCTTGGCTTTCATGACATTTTCCTTGCCGCATGAGCATGGGTTCGATCTGCGAAAAGAAACGGTTGAGATATATTGGATGATCTCAAAGACAACGAGCGAAAGCCACTCTAGGGGAGGTCGGCTGTAACTGCATGGTGCGGTGAGTGCAAGGAACTCGACAAACAAGAAGAAACCTCACCTTGACAGCTCGACAAAAGGAAGTACTCGGAGCGAAACCGTGTGGAGGGAAACGCGTGATGACGTACAAGTCTAGCGGCAAAGTCCTACAAAAATCCATAGAAAGAATTGGACGCGTAGGCGGATGGCCGTGCCAGCGAGCAAGGTGAGATTGCCATGGAAGGCCTGTGCAGTTACGCAGTCGGTCGAAATGGGTCAAGAAGGGCGAGAATGGATGTCACGGCGGTAGTGGGGGACCACTTGGTTGACGCGTTCAAGTTGGTTTCACGAGACGCGATGTTAAAATACCGACAGCTGTTCTCGAACGCTATCCGTGAGTTAACTGAGCTGCAATGTGCAGACACTCACGGTGCTGGTGCTCCGAGCCTGAATGTTGTTTGAGAACTCGCCCCCGGCGTGGGGGCCGGCCGTCAATGTCCCAGCAATAAGAGGCGTTAATCAACATTAATTCGAGGGAGGTGGAGGTGATGGCAACTTCATTGTCAGCTGTCCATGTCATCGCTGGTCGGCCTTGGACATTCTGCAGACCACGTCTGACTCGAAGAAAAGATTCGGAGAATTGGCGGAGATGGTATACTCAACAAAAGCGGATAACGATGGTGAAGCTCCCCAAGCAATGCGAAAAAGCATGCACCACAATGGGCCTCTTATTGCATTATCCAGAAAAGAAGGTGCAGGAGAATAATAGTATGATACTAAAACAAGTCCATGAACCAATAAATGAACGTCGTACCGCACTCTAATATGTTTCAGTATATCCCACCGAGGACACAGCAGGTATGCATGTCCATATACGTCCATCGTCAACTAGGATCTGAAACAAAAAAGGGGGCTGCGGAAGCAAACATGTTTTATATCAGGAAAAAAAAATGGAATAAAAGGAAACTAGATCGAGGATGTGCTCGTGCGTGATAGTAAAAACACTGTCTATTAGCGTGCTGGTATGTGGGGGCCAAGTCGTGTACGCAAACGAAACAAGCATCGTCGATGATTCGCGCGATGCCAGTGGGAAAGAAAAGGTAAGGAAGAAAAGAGTCACCAGTGCCTCAGATGTGCTCCCGAGCCACGCTACAACCGAAAACACGCCTACCAAACTTGACACGGCCCAACTGCGCTCGCCAGCGTTTGCAGGCAGGACGTTACGACTTCGTCACGTTCCGCAGTGGTTCAGTTGGCAACATATTCGGTGACGTGGTGAGCAGCCACATTGGCGGTAATGGGGACCCATCAAACTGATACAGCTGTAGTGTATACCCTCGTACCGCATCTTGGTAGATGTTCCATTGTAGGTAGAGTTCGGTATCGTTGTAGTTTTCGATAAAGTTGGATATGGGGGCACACGCATCTTGTACTTGTTGGTAACCGTCACCAAAGGGAGTGAGGATGATGGAACCGTTGGAGACGAGATCGTATGTGCCATGGCACCAGTTCATGACGCCTGTGATACAACTGGGTTGGGTACCTGACGTGGGTACTGTGAGGAGACAGGAGGAGGACAAGGGAACAAGAGCAGGTACCATTCCCTGTCATCCGGTACCGTGCGATCTCGTAGTAACCATCCGAGGTGCTATGTGGACATCATCTCAGTTTGAGATGTTAAACATGAAGAAACGACCCACAAGGAATAGGACATGCCAGTTACGGGTGGGTAGTTGAATGACTCGTTGGCAGGTTGTGCAAAGCCCTGTTGGGTGTTAGAACGACAAGTAAAAGTGTCATTTATCGGACAACTTACAGTACCAGTAACAACCTGTTGGCTTCCTGAAGACCATGTACCCGGGAGGGCCGTCACATTGTGTCCGGTGTTGTACACGATCTGGCCGAATACAGATGATGCGAGAAACAAGAAAAGGAGAGAACTGAGGGGGATCATTTGGGATGAGGAGGACGTCGGCCAAGCTCTCGGGAGGAGGAGGAGCTCTGCTAGCACGGCGGAGGCGAACGCTGGCAACGAGATGCGGTGAGAGAAGGGAACGTGTTTGCCTCTGTTTACTCTTTTACTTTTCAGACCACTTTAGACCAAGTCACACTTAGTACCGATAAGCTTGTCTCAATGTAACATGCCGACAAGTAATTCGGAACTCTTCCAATCGCACAGAATAATACATTGGAAAGGCCCGTATTATTCCGACTGCTTTTCCCTGGAAACGTATGAGCAAACAGCGGATAAAGGTTGTGGGGCCCAGATTGGTATCAGCGGGAGGGAGTTCCCTTTTGCCTATCGCTTTCGTTTGACTGATGGCGATGAGATGAATGCTTCACTGGACTCGTAGAAACCATCTGGAACGAAAACTGAGGGTGATTATGAGGCGAGATTCGTATCATAGACTCGGAGCTTCAAGCTTCAGTTTACCCTTCCTCTCAGATGAGCTCTGTCAGTGGTCCTAGGATGCTCAACCATAGCACGACAATGAGGCTGGCGCCGCGTTGGTACTTCTTGTCGGGTGAATCAGACGTGAATCATGTGGATGAAGGTGGAACGCGTGAACTAATTCCTCCCGACCGGGCCAAATGCGACGATCAAATCAGAGTCGCATTGTCCAAGAAGCTCGAGGTAATCTAGAGCGGCGAGGTGTCGAACTAGCCACAATTCGCTTTCAAACGGACGAGCGCTAAGCGCCAAGTCAGCCCCCCAGTGACCTTGAAAACAAGGCAAATGATTCTCATGGTGGTAAATGGTCCCAAGTACTAGCACATTACATGGTCGACGTTTTTAGTCCTTCTTCAAGTCTCTCTGAACAACAAAGATACGCTCGCCATCATCAGTCAGAGAGAGCTCATGCGCGCCTCGAAGCCCCTCCAAGCCTTGCAGACCACGCCCCTTGGCAAGCACAATGTACATTTCAAGGCCATCACCAACCTGGACAAGGTGAAATCAGTACTGAGGCAGGCCAAATATCATTATCATCAGACCTCAATGTGGCGCTCGGTGGCACTCGTGAACGAGTCAATCACTATCGACAGGACGGTTGGAAGAGGCAGGTGCTCTGGATGTGACGTTCCCGGCGCTGGCAGCTGGTTCTTGAAGTAGATCTAGAAGGTCGTGTACATTGGTAAAAGAATCAAAAATGATACGAGATGCATGCATGCCTGATTGTCCAAGAATGGTTGTACAAGCGATTGCGCGGCGCCTGCTGCACGGCATGCCTCGCGCTCGTACGAGCCGACGGGATCAAACGAGTAGACCGCCCCGGTTCCTGCCATTATGGGATGAGCAAGGCGACGAGAAACATGTATTTGACTCACCGTCTTCTTCTATACCACCGAGGATGTTGTATACATAATAGGGAAAGAATCGGCGGGCATAGAGCATCGTCTGGATCAAACGTGCAATGGAACGAAGAGGCATGTCCTTGGAGTGGGCATGGCGATACCACTGGGAAGATGGGATGAGTGTACAGACAAGATCAGGAACGCACGCACTTCCAGACGCTGCTTCACTTTCTTGACAAACATGTTTCCGTCTGCTGCGAAGCCATTCACGGCGAGAACGGCGCGATCGGTCCTGTTGGATGTGAGGATGGAAGTGGTCTGCGATGAGGTGACGCGTACAATCGAAAGACCTTGGGTGCATATCGCGTCTGGATGCTGTAGCCCTCGCTCTGCCTGGTATCGCCCGCAATGACGGCAAAGTCAGCACCAGCGATGGCAAGGATGGTCCCGCCGTTGTCCGAGTACGGGTTAAAGTGTCTCTGCGTTGGGTGTGCGATGGAATCCATGGTCAGCTTATGCGGGCCTCGTCTACGCGTCACTCCACCCCGTCGGAGTTTTAAAGTTACACCTGTTTAGGATCACCTCCGAAGACTCTGTAAAGTTACAATTGTACCCTTCCTCCTATCAGCTAGCCTTGAACTGTACCCGCTCCTGAGATCGCAGCGCTACATCGACAAAAATTGACGCCCAAGAACCGGTGACCACGCATCCTCGTTGGCGTCCTTTGATACAGCAGCATCGTACGCCCAACACCGTATCAATAAAGGGGAACGGCGCGTAACAGACGCGGCAGATCTGTAGTGTCGGCGAAAGGTAATCTAGAGATAAACATGAACGACACAAGTAAGTTGGATAACGAACTCGTTGTCCAACTTGCCGATGTCACCCAGTCTGTGTGCGAGGAAATATGATACAAGGTGTCTGTGTCCGCCTGCGAAAATCGAAGCTGAGTGACTATAGCCGCATCAGGAGAGCGAGAAAGGACTTATCAAGAGGTGTCCTGCAAGTAGTGCTGGGCGCGATCGGATAGTTGATGCAGTGGAAAGAGGGCGTGAAATCCAAAAATGTGTTGCGCTAGTTAATCGAATCAGAATGAATTCTCGCCACGGCCTCGACACATCATTTGATCACCATGATACGTTGCAGTTTGGGCCTATCATCGTTTCAACCCAAGGCCCAGCTCAGTGAGAACTACCTGGATCATAATCCTACTGACGATGGCTTTCCAAGATTGAAAGGACTCAAATGTCTTCCACTGTTAAACATTAGTATGCGTTACCTTATAGACGAGCTCCAGTGCACATCAGATAAACGAAGGATACGACTAGCGCATTGAAATTTAGATCGCAGCTACAGACCAAGTATCAATAGAAAGCGAGACACGAAAGAGTCAAGCGAGGCACCGATGTGTACATACAGAATCCGTTGATCTAACGGTACATCCACCGACCTCATCGTTTTCTGTAGCGCATACGCAGCACGGGTATGATCTAGACGTCCCGTCTCGTCCATCATATGCTGATAAAACACCGACGTGATCTTGTTCGTCTCCACATCGTCCACCGCCCACATCGTCCCAATCACAGATCGGAATCCGGTAAACTGGACTTTTTTCGTATCCGACCGTCGCATGACAAGCTGACAGGTACGCAAATTCGGGGATTTTTCA
Source organism: Aureoboletus auriporus (assembly GCA_038089615.1). NCBI lineage: Eukaryota > Fungi > Basidiomycota > Agaricomycetes > Boletales > Boletaceae > Aureoboletus > Aureoboletus auriporus. The sequence goes on from JBBPLF010000048.1 coordinate 26,695, forward strand.
AATCATACCGTATAATTCGCTGGATTGTGAAATGTCCGTCGTGCAGAGCGAACGCAGACTCGAATGGCTTCTTCTGGTTCGGAATGCCATGACAGGTAAAGTGCACCCATTCGTTCTTAGAGAACTCGTCGGCCACCCTGGAGATACAGGATTCCTGTCCTTCGATACGCTTGAACATCGCAAGTCTGTTGACGCGCTGACCAATGTTGGCCGGTTCGGTGCCGACGGAAGCCAGTTGACTTGTGCCCATAGCGTTCGCCTGACCGATCGCAATAAAGTGTTGCTGAGTAGTAGAGTTCGGTGGACTGGGTCGTCTGGCACGAATGAGGGCGGTCAGAGTCGGGGTGTAAGATGAAATATAAAGACTCGACAGGTTTTGTTGGCCCTTTGCATAAGGACCAGCAGCATGGAGGGGTAAAAGAGAGAACTCGGCAGTGGGACACCACCAGATCCGTGATTGACGAGGACATGTTTTCAAGAGGTAGTTGACGATATGAAAAACAACATTCTTCCAGAGTTCCCGCAAGAACACGCCAATATCCTTCGTCATGTCCATCAATTTGCACGCCTGGTCAACACATCTAGCCGTGACGAGAGCTCTTGGACGCGAGCCTTAGTGATCGATAATGGGATGTGAACCGGATCACGATCGATGGTCACAATGAGCGCATCGCAACTGTACTCGCTCGCATTCACAATGATGACAGGTCCACCACTAGCGGCACATTGGAGATCCGTGAAGAGCGACGGACGGAGGAAACGTGAGAAACCCGGTAGTTCGCGAATATTAGACACGACATTCTGCAACTCCAAGTTGAGACGCCACACTCGATCATGTTGGTCTGCACCAGGCGAGTCGAGTGTTTTACGGATGAGTGAGGTCACATGTGTGAACCGACTTGCCAATGTCTCTCCTGCTGGGACAGATGCGATGACCTCGTCAAGCGGGGATCGGAGGCGAGTCAGCTGGGTCCAAAAGACACTCCGACCTTGTTCGAGCAACTCGACTGCTTTCGTAGGAGACTGGTTGCGAAGACAAGTAAAGAATGCGTCAACTGCGAGGGTTGATGAAAGAGACTTGAGGACAGCAAGATGCTGAGGTAACGACGGAAGAGCAGCCAAATGTTCAACAAGGAATCGAAGAGCTGTTTCGTATGCAAGTAGAGTCGTGGGATGGCAGAAATATTCAGCTGCATTAACCCATGCTTTAGCAGATTGGAGATCAGATGACGATACATTTTGCGCGCCACGTCCCAGCTCGGTATATAAAGACTAAATATTTCGTCTCGATCCGCTGGATCACCCTGCTGTGTGAACAAAGATAATGAGTCTGGTTTCTAATGCCCCCAAGCTACAATTCCCCCACCTGCTTATACCGAATGCGGAGATCATATGCCATGCTTTCCAGAGACGAGGACCGACTTGGGTGCCCTGGTGGGCGAAGTCCCAGGGCCTGTCTTTCGAGGACGATGGCCTCATCCAGGTCTTTCGCTAGGCCAAGCTGTTTGTAGCGAGTGGAGAGATAGATTGCAAGGTTGTTCAAACACGTGGACCGGCGCGGGTGCCCCGATGGGCGAAGTTCCAGCGCATCACGGGCGAGGATAACTGCCTCGTTGAGGTCGGCCATATTGCCAAGTTGATCGTATACAGTCCATAGATGACTTGCGAGGTTGATCAATAACGAAGGTCGATCTGGGTGTCCTTGTGGGCGAAATGCCAGGGCCTCCCTGACAAGGTTAATGGCCTCATCGGGGTCCTCCACACAGCCAAGTTGCTTGTACCGAGCACCGAAACGAATTGTGAGATTGTTTATACACTTCGCCCGATGTGGGTTCCTGGCGGGCAAAGTGCCAGCGCGTCGCGGTTGAGGGGAATGGCCTCATTCAGATCTTCCATTCCGCCAAGCTGTTTGTACCGATTGTAGAGATCACTTGCGAGGTTGTTCAGCGACCGAAAGCGTTCTGGGTGTCCTGGTGGGCGAACCCCGAGTGCATCCCGACCAAGCATAAGCGCCTCGTTAAGGTCTTCCACTCTCCCGAACACCTTGTATCGAGCCCGGAGAAAAACCGCGAGGTTGTTCAAAATCGTACACCGAAACTGGTGTTCTGGTGAGTAAAGTGGTAGTGCCTCTCGCCCAAGCTCAATTATTCAGGTTTTCCGTCCCCCCGAGTTGCTTGTACCGAATATAGATATACCGTCCAAGTGCAACCAAACACGAAGCTCGCTTGGGATGGTCGGGAGTGCAAAGATCTAATGCTTCATGAGCAAAATCGATCGCCTCATCGATGTAGCGGATCCCGTTCCCTTGCTTGTGCTTGTGGTAAAGGGAGCGTGCCCGTGAGAGCAACTGTTCAACTGGTAGGATCGGTATTCCAGCATTACCAACGCTGACGAAAAGGAACGATACCTCGAGAGTCCATCTTGGATGGCTAACCGAACTGGTTTCAAGGTCACGGTCTTGGTAAAGGGTTGGAACGTGGATATTGCGCATGGGTCATGCATGTCGAAAAAGGCAGTATCGCACGGACTACAGCCCCGTAATCTCCTTTTTCTGCAGCAACGAATTCGCATTTTCATCGTCACGGTCTTCCCGCTTGGGATTTTCATGGAGGAAACACATGTGTCGATCCCTGTCAATGTTGTTAAACACTCCATATAACTGGAGAGTGACGGGAGTACGCGAAGCTCAATGGCAGGGACAAGTCAAGCTCACGATGACATGCTCGACAAAGATGTACTGTCATGATGAGTCTAGCAGTAGCGTCAATGTATTTTGCAGACTTTCAGTGAATGAGGTGGCAGTGAGTCACTACTAGCAGGTGGACTCAAGTGAGAACCGTGGGGTTGACTCGGTTCGGATTACCGGAGTCCGTTGAAAAGAAGGAAAGGTGGATTTACGTCGTCACTGGCAGGCCATTCCACGAGATGTTTCGAAGTCGGGGCGTGCTGGAAGAACAGTGACAGTGTGGGCCGATGGGGTCAGGGTCGTGAGAAAGGTTGTCCTGACACACCATGTCGATGACTCGGACATGGTCATCAATATTCAATGTTTGTGTTGGCATCGATGCATGCCAGCAAACATTCCAAAATGCCTGCCTCGTCCATTCAATATGTGAGCCCAGCGTGATGACGATACGCCCATTCCCGCAGGTCCCATGATTACCACAAATCCACTAGTAGGCAAACCGATTCGTCACCCACAACCTGCAATTGGCAGTTCAAGGGACTCCAGTACTGTCGTCTTGTCAGTGTCAAATGATAGTGATCTGCGGCAGAAGGTAAGTAATCACACTGTGATCCATCATGATCTGATCAACAGGCAAAAGAGTAAAAGACAGCTAGGAAGGAGGGTATAGAATTAGGCACCGATATGTACATATAGAATTCGTTGATCAAGTGGTACATCCACCGCCCTCATCGTCCTCCTTAGCGCATACGCAGCTTGAGTATGATCCAGACGTCCCATCCTATCCATCATATGCTTATAAAACACCGACGTGATCTTGTTCGTCTCCGCATCGTCCACCGCCCACATCGTCCCAATCACAGATCGGAATCCAGCAAACTGCATCGCAGACGCGAGATGGATCACCTCGTCTGGACTCTCTTCGTCACCGACTGTCGTGTGACACGCGGAGAGATACGCAAACTCGGGATTCTTCAAATCGCACTGGATAATGCGTCGGATTGTAAAATGTCCGTCGTGGAGAGCAAACGCAGACTCGAATGGGTGTCTCCGGTTGGGGATACCATGACAGGCAAGGTGCACCCACTCGTTCTTACCTAGCTCCTCAGCGACCTTGGAAATATAGAAGTCTTGTCCCTCGATGCGCGTGAACCTCGCGAGACCATCAACATGCTGACCAACGTCAGCCAGTTCCGTGCTGACGGAAACTAGTTTACTTGTGCCGACGGCGTTCGCCTGACCTATAGCAATGAAGCGCTTTTGAGTTACCAAATTCTGTGGACTGGGGCGCCTCGCATGAATGAGAGCGGTCAAGGTCGGAGTGTAAGACGAAATGTAAAGACTTGAAAGGTTCCGCTCCCCTTTCCTATACGGACCAGCGGCATGAAGGGGAAAGAGAGAAAACTCGGCAGTAGGACACCACCAGATACGAGGTTGAATAGGACAAACCGTTTGGAGGAAGTCGACAATGGGAGATACGACGCAGTCCCAGAGCACCCGTAAGATGATCCCGAGTTCTCTTGTCACGTCCGATTTCTTTGCGGTCACAATCAATGTACGGAGCTTCGACGGTAACTCTCGAACATCTTCTTTTGCAACTGACAGCGGGATGTGCTTGGGACTCTTATCGGGAAAGACAACAAGCGCATCGCAGCTATACTTGCTCGCATTCACAATGATCACAGGACCTTCACTGGCGGCGCGTTGGAGTTCGGAGAAGAGCGACGGGAGAAGGAAACGGGATAGACCGGGCAACTCGCGAATACTGGACACAACTTTGTCCAACTCCAAGCTCAGACGCCATACCTGGTCATGTTGGTCTGCGTCAGAGGACGCGAGTCTGTTACGGACGAGGGAGGTCACACGAGTGAACTGCTCCGCCAACGCCTTTCCTTCCGACCCAGATGCGATGATGTCGTGAAGTGGGGAATGCAGACGAGTGAGCTGGGTCCAAAAGACGCCCCGACCTTGTTCGAGTAATTCGACGGCTTTTGCAGGGGATTGGTGGCGAAGGCCAGCGGAGAATGCATCGACAGCGAGGGATGATGTGAGAGACTTGAGGAGAGTGAGATGCTGAGGTAATGATGGAAGAGTCGTGAGATGTTGAACAAGATATCGAAGAGCGGTTTCGTATGCGAGGAGTGTCGTCGGGTGGTGAAATTCTTCAGCTGTATTAACCCACGCTTTGGCAGCATCCATATCAGACGAAGACACAGTTTGCCCGCCACGTGCTAGCTCGGTATAGAGACGGAAGATTTCTTCTCGGTCTGCTGTGTCGCCTACCTGTATGAATGAGGGTGATGAGTATCATTTTCTAATGATATGACCCCAAGAACTATCCCTACCTGCTCATACCGAAAACAGAGATGAAGGGCTAAGTTTTTAAGAGATAACGACCGTTCAGGGTGTCCTGGTGTGAGAAGCTCCACCACCTCGCTGTCGAGGGCAATTGCCTCGCTAATGTCCTCCACGCTGCGAAGTTGCTGGTAGCGAGTGCTGAGATAAACAGCAAGATTGGATACGGAGATAGGCCGCTCAGGGTGGCCTGGTGGGAAAAGCCCCAGGGCCACCCTGTTGAGGTCGATTGCCTCATTCAGGTCCTCCGCACTTCCAAGCTGGTCGTGCCGGCTCCAGAGATGAATTGCGAGGTTGTCTAGAGACAAAGACCGATCTGGGTGTCCTAGTGGACGAAACGCCAGAGCTTTTCGGTCGAGATCAATCGCCTCATTCAGATCTTCCACACTCCCAAGTTGCTTGTACCGACACCAGAGATGAATTGCAAGGTTGTTCAAAGACATTGACCGATCGGCGTGTCCTTCTGGGCACAGCGCCATAGCTTCTCGGCCGAGGTCAATGGCCTCATTCAAGTCCTCCATACTGCCAAGTTGACCGTACCGATCCCACAGACAAAGTGCGACATTTGTCAAAGACATCCACCGATCTGTGTTTCCATTTGGGCGAAGCACGAGTGAACCTCGATGAAGGGCAAGGGCCTCGTTGAGGTCGTCCACTCTGCCAAATACCTTGTATCGAGTCGAGAGAAAAACCGCGAGGTTGTTCAAAGACATAGACCGATACGGGTGTCCTGGTGGGCAAAGTGGTAGTCCTTCTCGTCCAAATACAATAGCTTCGTTCAGGTTTTCCGATCCCCCAAGTTGCGTGTACCGAATATAGATGTGCCATGCAAGACTAATCAAACAAGTAGCTCGCTTGGGATGGTCATGAGTGCAAAGATCTAATGCTTGACGATCCAGAACGATCGCTTCGTCGATGTAGCGGGTCTTGCTCCCTTGCTTGTACTTGTCTTTAAGGGATTCTGCCCGTGAGAGTAACTGTTCAACTACTAGTAGTAGGAACGATGTCACGTCATTGTGAGCGCTGACGAAAAAGAGTGATACCTTGAGAGCCCATCTCGGTGAGCTAGCCGAACTTGGTTCAAGGTCGCGGTCTTGGTAAAGGGTTGGAACGAAGATATTGTGCATAGGCCACGGATGTCGAAAAAGGCAGTATCGCACGGACTACAGCCTCGTAATGTCCTTTTTCTGCAATGATTTCGTGTTTTCATCATCACAGCCATCCCGCTTGCAATGGGATATTTTGAAGGAAAGTACGACATGTGTTAATCCCTGTCAATGTTATTACACACTCCATATACCCCAATTTCGTTTGGAACGCACCAAATGAAGTTGCTGCGTCGTTTCCATGACATCCCTGAATGCATTGCTATGCATGGCCGTATGTACGTTCTGCGAGAAGAAACAGTTGGGCCACGGATCTCAAGGTCACGCGTGCCAGTGAGTGAGTTTGGTTGTAACTGGATACAGTAGTGAGACGTGAATTCACGAAACTTGGTGGCAGGGGGATGAATCGAGCTCACGATGGCGTATTCGGTTCTGAATCAGACAAAGATGAACTATGTACTAGTGGAGTCTAGCAGCAAGGTCGGCCCGTCTCTGGACAGCCGCGAGGTCCTCAAGCGTGTGGGACGGTCCTAAACGTAGATCACTAGTAACCTAGGTGAAAACGAAAACTGTGAGGCTGGAGAAAATTACATTGGCCAGTGCGTTGCAAGAAGAAAGCTGGCTTGAAGTCGTGAGAAAAGCTGCTCTCACTCAATGACCATCATCCTAAATCCAAAAGTCCGACCTGGCCACTGTGCGGCCAGTTCATCCAGTGTGAGCTGCCACCCTGCACGCTCGTTCGCTCGCACAATTCGCACCACATGGTAATGATTCACTCATACGGGCGATACCGACAATATTCCTCCACCGACTACAGGCTGGTGAAAATATCATTTTGCCGTCACACTGTTCTCTTGACGGATGTATCGATTCATCGACCAATAGGTGCATTCCCTGACTGCCCGAGATATGCATGGTACGCGGATCGGTACCAAAAGGTCGACAACTGGCAAACATAATATGACCGTCCTTGTTTGAACCGCCCAAGTCTTTTTCGAGAACATCCCGTCGAGGGGCATGCCCATTTGGGATGGATCATTTGAGTATGTATGAGCGCTTGAGCCCAGAACGTGCCGTTCCTTGTCAGTTTCGATGAACCATTTGAGGAACGGAGAATAAACCGTGTACATGTGGAATTCAAAGGGGGATTAACGCGGATATTTCTGTGGTCGTAGTTTGTTCCAAAGTTGGATGACGGGGACCTTGGACCGGAAGATAAAGTAATGGCCTGGCAGTTGCAGTTGAAACGTGCGCAGTCGTCGACTCAACAACAAACGTTGGAATCCGACCATCAATATGAGTAAGTGTTTAAACACTCACTTGTGAAATGAGCATCTCAAGTCGTCTCAATGTCGCCATCAGATCTCGAAGCGCTCAACAGTCGCTTGCTTTTTGCCATCCCGAAAAAAGGTAGCATTGATCACTTGTGGTCATTTGTTATCTGATCGCCCCGTCAGGGAGGCTACATGAGCGATGCTTGCAGTTGCTTGCAGGTACGTGCCCTATGTCAACCAAAAAAAAGGATGCTGATGGAATTTATCAGGCGCAGACATCCAGTTTCGTAGATCAAATCGTCTCGACGTCTGCCTCGTTATAAACCACCCCATTGCACTGTAAGCTCGCTCCACACCATTCCACACCACCTCCTAACTAGCACTACAGTGTGTTCCTCCCTGCAGGCGACATCCCCTCCTTTGTCGGCAACGGCAACGTCGATCTAGGCATCACTGGTCACGACGTTATTCTCGAAGCCAAGATGCAGGACAAGGTCACCGAAGTTCAACGTCTCGCGTTTGGAAAGTGTGCGCTCCAAGTCCAGGTGCCTGAACGTGAATCGATCAACTCGGTGGACGGTCTTGCTGGCAAACGCGTCGTTACAAGCTTCGAGGTACTCGCAGGCGAGTATTTCGGGCAGATGGACGATCGGCTGTCGTTGGTGGGCGATCAGCGGACAAAGATTCAGTATATTGGCGGGAGCGTGGAGGCGGCATGTGCGCTGGGTCTGGCGGATGGGATCGGTAAGTGAATCGAGATATCGTATTGGATTGCGCTGATCGTCTATTTGTCTAGTGGATCTCGTGGGTACGTATGATCGCCGAAATCAAACACATTTTGGTAACCCTCGACAGAATCCGGTGATACGATGCGTGCGGCGGGATTGCGTGCCATCGCCACGGTTCTCGAGACTGAAGCGGTCTTGATCAAATCTACCACACCTTCGCGTGCCGATCATACGTCCCTGATCAATGTGATCGCGGGTCGTATCGCGGGTGTGGTGGCCGCTGAGAAATACGTCGTATGCTCGTACAACGTCTCTCGTGAGGCGCTTCAGCGTGCCATTCAGATCACACCTGGACGCAGGGCGCCGACAATCAGCCCGTTGGATAACACGGATTGGGTAGACGTGAGCGCCATGGTGGAGAAAAAGGAGAGTGCGAGGGTGATGGATGAGCTGGTGGCAATTGGCGCCGAGGATATCTTGATCTATAGTTTGAACAACTGCCGTGTATGATCGCAATCAATTAGCCGTTTCGCCACGTTTAACGAGTCGGCCGAAGAAGACTGGTCGGCGAAGGGAAGGCGTTGGTTGCCACTGATGGTCCAGTGACGGAGCGACATACTTGATTGACATCCGTTGACTTACCCGCTGTCCGCTTGTCATTCTCGCCATACCCTGTACCCTAACCCTTGCCCTGTTCCGAGTAGTATAAAAGGTGTCGTCGTACTAGAGGCACGACAGTTCAATCGAGAGTTTAACCCAGTCATTATCTCTGTGCGAATTCTTCTCTTGTAGGATTTCTACGGATAGTAACTGCAACACCACAGCAGGCTACGCTCAGAGACATCCTGTGCAGACTCGTCTCAATCGCCACGATGACAGAGTACACCACCGACAAGTTCAAATTGCTCCTCGCAAAGCTGGTCAAGACGCCCGAGTACTTCACTCCAGAAGACCTTAAACTTGCCCTCGAACATCTCCTGACCCCCGATGTCGTTCCGCCCGCACAAATCGGCGCATTTCTTGCGGCGATGCACGTTCATAGGCTGGAACGCCGTTCAGACAACCTCGCAGCAACTGCCGAGGTGCTCCATGCTCGAGCAATCAAAGCAGAGATCGAGAAAGATGACAAGGACTTTGTCGTAGACATCGTCGGAACAGGCGGAGATGGTCACAATACATTCAACGTCAGCACCACCGCTGCCATCGTCGCAGCCGGCGCAGACGCTCGTGTAGTCAAGGTAAGGAACAACCACGCTATTCCCGCTTTAAACCCCTCTCACATCACCCCAGCACGGAAATCGCGCGTCGACCTCGTCGTCGGGCTCTGCAGACCTTCTACAAGCGCTCGGCTGTGTCTTTGTCGCCCCAACATCAGGAACACGGACACCCATCGCCCGCATTCCGTTCACGTTCATCCTCGCCCCGCACTATCACCCCTCCCTCGCCGTCATCGCACCCTACCGCAAATCTCTCCCCTTCCGCACCCTCTTCAACGTCATTGGCCCCCTCGTCAACCCCGCACGTCCCAGCGGCATGGTCCTGGGCGTCGCCGAACGCGAGCTCGGGCGTCCCTTTGCAGAAACATTGCGGGACAACGGTGTCGTGCGTGCGTTGGTCGTGTGTGGCGCAGAAGGCCTCGACGAGATCAGCTGTGCGGGAGACACATGGGCGTGGACTCTCACGCCCGAGGGTGACATCATCGAGAGTGTGTTGCATCCCGTGCAGTTTGGTCTCCAGACGCATCCGCTGTCCGCAGTGGTGGGTGCGGGGGCCGCGGAGAATGCGGCGACCTTCACAAGGCTGTTGAGGTCTGGAGAGGAGATTCCACAGGAGTTGACGGCGGTGTTGGAGTTTGTGTTGATGAACGCAGCGGCGTTGTTGGTCGTTGCGGGAGTGGCGGGGGATTACAAGGATGGAGTGCGGTTGGCGAGGAAGAGCATCGTGTCGGGCAGGGCTTGGGAGGCATTGGAGACGTTCCGCATAGCCGCGCGGACAGAGAACGCTTAATACTATCACGCCGCTGTCGGGACTCATGGGACATGTAATTTACCTTTGACGTCGGCTTAAACCTGGTTAATAGAATCTAGACGGGTCTCTCGAGCCACAGCCCACATGTGTGATCACCATAACCATGACGCCGTCACGGCAAGAACGTTTTTGCCTCGGACCACGATTTAGACAGGTTTGCAAGTTTGCTTCCCACGACTAACTTGGGTAGTATGCTTCCGTCGACTCGCGGTGGTGTCAGTGGCGAGCACTTCGACGTACATCCCTTGGTTTGTTTCCAAACGTTCTGACGCATTCGGTGATCGTTTAAATCGGTCGACCATCACTGTGGCTCTGATCAAAGTTTTGGCTCTCTACTTATCCAAGGCATTTCGAAAGCTCAAAAAGCTAATGGACAAGTTTACGACAATTACAATCTCCCTAACTACTTGAATGAATCACGAAATTTAGTCAAATTATTTTGCTTGTCCTCTAGGCACATGATGCCTGGCTCACGTACGTATGATGAAAAGTTGCTGTACCACTGCGGCCCTCCCAACGGACTCGTCTTATCAGCTAGTTCGGTTCCCCATTTCTTTCTTCTAACACGTGAACTTTTCACTGGCAGACTCCCCCTTCGAGACTCATGACGCAGGGCCTCATATCCTCGGGTGCAAAATGTCCATGAACTCGATATCAACTTCGACTGTCAACCAATCTCCCTCACGACAGTGTTTACTAATGGGCCGCCATATACTTAACTCCACATTTATGAATCCCATGAAGGCTGGCAGAACCAGAATACAAGACGAGGGCTTGGTCGATTCTTTCATTCATTTCACGTCGCCTCTTGAGTTTTCCCCAGATTTATTGCTCCAATTGCCTCTAAAAGCTTGTGTCTTCCATAGCGTGTGTGATCCCATGCCGTTGTGTTCTCTCGAGATACAAGCAAGTCTTTGTCGATGATCAGTGCATCGCGGCTAGTCGAGATGCTGGAACCGGGGGTCAATATGAATTTCCCCATAATCGTGGACCAATGCCTGTATGAGGAGTCGCGTATGCTCGAGGCGAGGCAGTACTGAATCAAGGATTGCGTGCCAGTAGATGTGTTCATTTCCTGCACACGCCGTTCATGCCAAGAGATCAAAGTGGACCACACCTTTTTTGCTAATAATTCCATATTCCTATTTTCGATATCGTGGTTTTCTTTGATTGAAGATCAATAATTTGTGGGACACTCATTCAACCGATTTTTTGGTCGTTACAGGGCGTTAAACTTTGTCTGACGGGGTGGGACTGATCATGACTAGGCGTCAACTTTCAAGCATGTCGAAGCTTTTTCTCAGGTACTTCAAGTTGTTTACATTTTATGGCGCGAAAGTTAGCGACCGCTTGAACACTTACCTCATCCTCTCGTAGTCTCACACGCCTACATTTCATCTTGCTCTGAACACCTTCATTTTTGCAGTCCAACTCATCTGAAAATGAAGCCACTATGACCATTCGTGACACATCCGTGAATGAGTACTGCATAATGAACTTCAAGTTGTTCCTGCTGCTCATTAACTGCACTTACATTTGAACCTTGAAGGTCGAACGTTCAACCATCGCATATTCCGTAACCTCGTAAGGATCCGTAAAGCAGCCCATGAGAACCCGGTTAAAGATGACATGCCCCATCTTACCCTCCGCGAGACCCGTCAGAAACTTTGGCCCTGAACAGTTGTAATCAAACACAATTATAATATCCTCATCTCTCCACTAGCGTTCCCTGACCTTCCTTTTCATCCCCACTCTTTCGTATCCTCTTCCAACTACAGCCCTTTCCCGGGATCCGGGCTGTTTTCACTGACAAGGTTATAACAGGGGCTATGTCATCTACCATTCTCCCGAATCCCACTCACCATTGGTCATGGTCAATGGCGACGTTGCTTGAGGCAGAGCAAGCACCAGCATATTCCACCGTTTCTCGCGCTCACAAGGATTTCGGGGTCTTCACTGTGCCCGCACGGCTACGAGACGACCCTGGTCGGCAACTGCATTTTGGGTGGCAAAGCCAGATGGGCCTGAGTATTATCTGCACATTTGGTGAGTGTGCCGTACTCATACGATGGGTCCCACTTGCACTCACAAGCCGAAAAAGTGTCCGCTAATCTTTATTATTGTCAACCCCTCCTGAGTAAGATGCGTCTCTCTCTTTTGTGGTGAATTCACTCCTCAATATGGTATAACCCAGTCGAGATGGCCCAATCATTTCATCAGACATATCAAATAGTAGCATGGTAAGTTTTTTGGGCTGTATCAGTTCGAACACTACTCACCGTTTGTCAGGGTACCCACCATGTATCAAGGAGGGTGCGTTTCCGATCTCCTGAAAGTTTTCCTTCTTAGCATGTTCAATTGCACGTGACAGATACTGCCTTGGATTACTCTTCATCTCACCTCTCGGAGATCTGATTCGACGGCGTCAACTGGTTTTGACGCTTATTTGTATAACGACTTGCCTTTCTGTGGGCTTGGTCCTGGCACGCGAAATCATTTCCTTCAGTATACTCGCTGTCTTCATCGGCATGTTCAATGTCACACCCCAAATCCTCCTCCCCTTGGCGGCCGACCTCGCTGCCCCACGACATCGCGTCAAAGTCGTCTCGATTCTCCAATCGGGTGTCATGCTCGGCATCCTCCTCGCGCGCGTCCTCGGTGGTATCATTGGCTACTTCACCTCCTGGCGCACAGTGTACTATATGGCCATCGGCGTGCAGGTCGCTAGCTTGTGTGGTGCCTATCTACTCCTACCGGATTATGCCCCCAAGAATGTTCGCCTCTCGTATTTGGAGATCCTACACTCCATGGCCACGTATTCCGTTACCGAACCAAGCCTCGTACAAGCGGTGTTGATCAACTTTGCCTCAGTGGCCTGCTGGACTAACTTTTGGGTAACGCTCACGTTTTTGTTGGGTGACAAGCCCTATCATTTCTCCACGTGAGTTCCCTTATTTTGTCCCTGTGTATACTTGCCATGCTTACCCTGCAAATCCACTCGTGATGTGACAATGAAACGTGGGATTGTGGTTTTGACGCGGTCTAGGTTGTGGATCGGTCTATTTGGGTTAATTGGAATACTGGGCATTTTTTCAGCGCCGCTGGCGGCTCGGTTCATTAACAGGCTTGGTACCTGGTATTCACTGCTCGGAGCGACCCTCTGCCTGTTGGCTCTGCAGGCCATGGAAACTGCCGCCGGCGGGATCAACGTTGCCGTCGTGCTCATCATGTGCTTTGGGATCGATGCATTCCGACAGATACAGACGGTATCATTACAAACGATCGTGTTTAGGTGAACAACATTTAATACCGCTCTGAAATGAACCGAAGTTCATTCCCCATCATCACGCAGTATTTCGGACGAGGCACGGTCGCGCTTGAATGCAATTCTCACATTTTCGGTCCGTCATTCACTCTCGGCTTTTAATCGCCTCCATTTCCATTCTTCTATTTTTATCTGGACTTGGCTTGCTCACGTCTGTGTTATTGTATTTCGGCTTGTTTCAGCTTTTCGCTGGGCAAATGATCGGTTCCTCTGCCGGATCACATGTCTTCCTCCGATATGGCTGGCGTCCCGCTGCGGCACTCTCGCTTGGTCTGTACGGATGGCAACTTTTTGTTCTATTCACGCGTGGACCAAACTGCGCACGGCATGTTTGGTTTGGATACCAAGGTGGCTTTGCATCCGGCGATCAGAAACTCCATCAGGAATGTGCGCACGCTTCGCATGTAATGCAGGGTGATAGGACGGAAACCCAGACGGAAACCGAACTCGCGGGACAAGTGGCTAACGACACGTGCCATTCAAGAACAAGCGTGCTGTCGGGGGAAAAAGGCAAGATCGTTCCTTAATTTTATTTGCAAAAGACGAGGACATTAGTGGGACTTGTGTGTGTATCGCCTCCATACTGTACGGGAATATGGGAATACGGGTCGCAGAGTCGCTGGCAGGGGTAATGTGTATGAGAGCTATGTAACCTTTAGACGGGAATCTGGTCAGTGTGCCGTGGATCGCGAATACGAGTGCCGTGGATGCATGAGAGAAAGTGTGGTGTGAACCGTGATGATGTGATATACATCCGAGGAGTCGCCTGCCGATGGCACACTACAAATACATATGCAGATGGAAGCAATGCGATGCATCTCAAGTGTCATTCAGGGCCACAGGATACGATTGTCACGGTGATGTCGTCGGAGAGCCATCATTCCTGGCTCGAGAACGACGGCCACGGAACACAGGTTCATTACCTAGCGGCGATAGGCGCGCAACAGACGGGCTGTCTTGCTCTTGACAAGCGTTCGAGAAGCGGTATACCGACGGGTTCAATGCGGCTTGATGCCAGCAGTATGATCATCATGATAGCGCGGCATTTTCCGGGAGCGAGTATACCTCTAGTCGTTGTGTGTTCATTCGATACGCGGTCTCCTTGGAATCCCTGTCCTCTGACTGCTTGCCAGATGTCGCCAGAAGCCCAAATCGCTGAAAAACATACCCAATTTGCAATGTGCTTAATTGACGCTGCGGAAAGTGACACTGTCAGCGAGTCGTCATGAATTGAAACGCGGAAGCATTAGAAGATTCAGTATGGTTTCTAATGAAGGGTTATACATATTACGAAGGCTGTCAATGTATACCTCGGAGGAAGGACATCATTTCACCAGATCCGACATTTGCGACCGAGCGGTAAACTCAACGCAGGTCGGTTGGACGTAAACCATGTCTCTTCTCAAGACGCCTGACAAAGTACTGGAGCTTCAAGCACTTAGGCCTGGACCTACTGGCAATAAATTCTCAAGCCATAGTCAATGACTCGGACTCGGATTTGAACGATCGACCTGAGTTTGAAAAAGGCAATTGAGAAAACTCCCGTGTTCCTCGGACTACCTTGGGCAGCGATATCGACGCAGTACGGTTCATTTTATACCTATTGATGGGTTACTGAAACGAACGCTCAGAATCAGAAAAAAAACAGTGCTTGGAGGCAAGCGCATGTTCCTGGGCATTCACAATCCCACTAATTCAACACGTAATTTTCCTGCACAACATGCCATCGTGAGTCACTGCATCACAACGACTGGTGGAATCGAGATCATGTTCACCTAATTTTGCACTGGTTTGAAGGTTCGGGACACTTGGCATCTGCGTGGGTACACACTGTGCATGCAAAAGTGGGGTGGGAAGCATTCGAAGAAAGTGAGTCTGAGTCTTTACTAGCCTCAGGTCAGGCAGTCAGTCACCTTAGTCGCCTCACTCGGCATCTTTCCTTGGTACCTATGACCTGCATCGGGGATTCCTCCGAGGCTTGTTCACCGTGCTCGCACCCTATACTGGAGCTCCGTCACCCATCCTTTAAAGTTCCTCCGTCTCCTTTCCGGATCAAGATTCAGGACGCGGGCATAATTGAGCCGTTTCAGCTGTACATTATCTGCGAAGATAGAGGAACAACGATTCTCCACCCTTTTTTTGTGTCACATGCCGTACGGAAAGCATTACGCAGTCGGCGCATGCCAGGTGTTCAGGTCTCTGTTCAGCGAGGCGCCAAAATTACGCCTTGAGGCCAGGGCAATGATATATATCTCCGTGTCCTTGTTGTCGCAAGGTTATAATCCGTTGACTACCTCCGCGGTTGTTGGTGCTTTTGCGACCGCTTTCGTTTAGCTCCATTGCTGGCTACGATGGATGTGGAGCAGGCCCTACCGAGCTGCAAAGAGCCCCCTGTCTCGCGCAAGGATTTCGGTTTCCTTGTCGTTCCAAAGCGACTCAGGTACTCTGCCACGGAGCCTTTTTATTTTGGATGGTGGTCCAACATCGTGTTTGGCGTAATATGTGCATTCAGTCAGTATTCCGTCTCCGATGACATCACTTTCTTTGCTAACATCCAGAAGCGGTAGCAAATATGTACTACTGCCAACCATTGCTGAGTACGTCCGAGTCTTGTCCATCTTTCTTATATGCAGCTTATTTCGATTTTCAGTCGAGATGGCAGTCGACTTCCACGCAACATACGCGGATGTATCATCGTGAGTGGTGTCGCGCAAAACTGTCCTTGTCTGATTTCTTTTCAGGGTTCCTACAATGTACCAAGTCGGGTACGTCTTATCATTCTCCGTTCACTTATCAAAACTGAAGAATGCCAGATATTTAATTGGACTGTCTTTTATATCCCCTCTGGGAGATCTTTTCCCGCGACGCCAGTTAATGTTAACGCTCGTACTCATCACGACATGTCTCTCAGTCGGTCTAGCCCTGTCAAAGAGCCTCCTTGTCTTTCAGATATTCGCATTCTTCCTCGGAGTGTTCAACGTTACCCCTCAAATTCTTATACCATTTGCTGCGGACTTGGCTCCACCACAACATCGTGCCGCTGCAGTGTCGGTCCTGCAGTCTGGCATCATGCTGGGGATAT
Organism: Aureoboletus auriporus; assembly: GCA_038089615.1. Classification (NCBI taxonomy): domain Eukaryota; kingdom Fungi; phylum Basidiomycota; class Agaricomycetes; order Boletales; family Boletaceae; genus Aureoboletus; species Aureoboletus auriporus. The sequence continues at coordinate 43,279 of JBBPLF010000048.1, forward strand.
TGCTGGCACGCGTGGTGGCTGGGGTTATCGCTGACTTTTTTCAGTGGCGCACAGTTTACTATGCATCTATCGGCATCCAGGTCATCTCCTTGTGTGGTGTATACCTGTTCGTACCGGATCAACCATGCAAAAATCTTGATCTCACTTACCTCGAAACATTGTACACGATGATCAAGTATCTCATTACGGAACCACGACTCATACAAGCAGTGTTTGTCAATGTTGGGTCTATTGCGTGCTGGTCTAGCTTCTGGGTGACTCTGACTTTCCTTTTGGGAGGTTCACCCTATGATTATTCGACGTGAGTGTCGTCCTTGCACTGGCAGATCATTGGATGAATGAAATAAAACCTTAATCAGGCTATATATTGGTTTATTTGGTCTCGTCGGAGTCGCGGGCGTGCTCGCGGGACCTCTTTTCGGGCGTTTCATCGATCGGTTCGGCCCTTGGTTGACATTGGTTGCAGCGACCTGTTGTCTTCTCGTCTTCCAAGCCGTCGACACAGCAGCCGCAGGAATCAACATAGTCGCTGTAGTCATTGTTTGCATCGGACTTAATGCCTTTCGACAAACCCAGGCCGTCTCTCTGCAAACCATAGTCTTTGGGCAAGTTTTTTCTACTAGACTGTCGACCGATTCTTCTAATCCATATTCTAACCAGGATCTCGGAAAATGCGCGAAGTCGTTTAAATGCCGTCTTGACGCTCTCGGTACGCATCTCGTCCTCGCGTAGATCGACTCTTTCTTACGTTTTGTATCCATAGCTGGCTGCGGGACAAGCGATGGGCACTTCTGCGGGATCCAAAGTGTTCTTGACGTATGGCTGGCGCGCTGCTTCGGCGCTGTCCATGGCGTTCTATGGGTGGCAGTTGTTTGTTCTCGTCCTCAGAGGGCCAAACTGCAAACGATACACGTGGTTTGGCTTCGAAGGTGGATTGACCTCCGAGTCCCAGCCTCGTGTAGAACAAAAACAGATTGATGCTGACACGCTCACGACACAAATGTTCCAATGCTCCACCGTCGCTCCCAGCATTGCATGTCTCGATTCGAATCAAACCTCTCAAACGTAAACTCGCCGACAACCTGGAATCTTTTAATTGTACTTGTATTCTGGCTACCAGTGGTTGGGACTATTATTACCGGTTAAGTATCTCAGTATCCCATTCTCAACGATTATTTCACGAATTTAGACTAGAGTAGAGTTATGTTTGAACCCAGTACGTATCTTAGCATTGTATTCGTTTATTTTCGCTAGTATTTCATCATGCAGTGTGGCAGTGCCCTTCGAGAAGTTTAAACAATGGAAGCTCGAGTCGGTAGCTTTTTGTGGATTGATAATCTCTTGAGACGATGGGTACTGCTCAAATCTAGCGAAAAATCCGGGACTCTCTGAGGTACTTGAAAATTTTCTCTAAATAAGTGCGTCCGATCCACTTTCATACCCTCTGCAGTGGCCGCAGGGTCCTAGGCGTTCTTAATATTAACTTTGACTCGAGAGAGCACTGCACAAATTTAGCTTTCACGATCATCATACACGAAGTGCGTCCCAGGTCTCGAACCTGTTCTACAGCTCATCTAGGGTACATCGTTCAATCGGGTATAGATCTACGGCACAGGTATGGATGGTTTCTTTTCTTGGAACCTATATTTCAGCTGACCGAGACCAGTTCGATGCCTCATTTTCTGGCTGCAGTACATATCCCATGACCACTTGAAATGCACTCTTCATTACTCAAGTGATCTTGCTATGGACACGGAGTTACCAGGCGTTTTCCCAAGATGTTTATAAATACGTGTCTTTGGATGTTCGTCGGGGCTCCGTCTTCTCCCTTCCACAGATAATGTCGACCATCCCCGCTGGAACAGCTTTCATGACACAACGAACCTCGGACGCTCGATGTCCTACACACGACTTCGGGCTTTTACCCATCCCAAAGCGACTTCGTTTTGACCCCGATAAACCGTTCTACTTTGGAACGTTCTTAAACGTGTACTTTGGCATGTGCAATACTCTGGGTGAGCCCATTATCTACTACGCATACTCGCGTACACTCATGGCATGACAGTTTGTGCCAATCTTTACTATTGCCAACCTATATTGAGTAAGGATGATCGCTTTCACGGTCCCATTTTCCAGCTTATGAACAGATAATAGTTCAGTTGGCAGATTACTTCTCCGTTACCTATCATGAAGTATCCAGGTAAGCAGTTGATGTGTTTTGTATGCAGATAAAGGTCTTGCTGATATGTGTGGTCAGAATACCAACATTAGTTCAGACAGGGTAGGTTGTTTAGCCATCCGATCTGTTTTTCTTACTCATCATAACAGGTATGGAATTGGACTGCTGACCATTTCTCCCATGGGGGACATGTTGCGCCGTCGTGGACTGATACTCATCCTGGTATTGTCTTCGACATGTCTCACTCTTGGACTTGCGAGAACGAAGAACCTTCATGTATTTGAGGCCATGTCCTTCCTGGTCGGATTCACGTCTGTTTCCCCTCAAATGTTTCTACCTCTCGCAGCGGATCTCGCACCTCCAGAGCGCCGTGCATCTGTTATATCTGTGGTAACGTCGGGGTTCTTGTTGGGCATCCTCATCGCCCGAGTGCTTTCCGGTGTCGTGGCCAATTTCGTAAGCTGGAGATATGTCTACTGGATGTCGACCGGTATCCAAGGTCTCGTTCTGATTGGTTCATATTTTCTGCTCCCCGACTATCCGGCCAAGGACCGAGGGCTTTCATACTCTGGAATGTTCTATTCGATGGCAAATTTCATGGTGAAAGAACCATTGGTGGTTCAGATCGTGCTGATTAGCATAGCTGCAAGCGCATGTTATACCAACTTTTGGATCACGCTCACTTTTCTGCTTAGTGGGCCCCCATATTACTATTCGACGTGAGTTTTATTTAGTGAGAGGGTGTCAGTTGCATCTGACGAGGGACCTTAGAATCTTCATCGGCCTTTTCGGCCTCTTTGGTATCTTGGGAGTGGTGGTTGTGCCACTGATGGGTCGTGTCATCGACAGGATGACTCCATGGCACGTAGCCCTTGTGGCTACGCTCTCCCTGATCACCTTTCAAGCTGTTCAGACAGCAGGAGGAGGGATCGATGTTGCTGCTGTGATCGTTGCTTGCTTTGGTCTGGACGTAGCCCGACAAACTCAGCAGATATCTCTCGCGACACTCATCTTCAGGTGAGCCTCCGCCCCATTCTCGATGCGCTTCGAGGAACATCTGACGCGCCCCTTACAGTATCTCGGAAACGGCGCGCTCCCGATTAAATTCGTTGTCCCTGCTTGCTGTGTGTCGCATCCTCGTTCCCTAACTGACATCCGTCACCTAATCCTTCCTACGTAGATATTCCTAGGACAAGTCATAGGCACCTCTGCGGGGACAAAGGTGTTTGTCAAATATGGCTGGCGTGCAAACGCGCTTCTAGTCATGGGGTGGTTCGCCTGGCAACTCTGTATCCTTCTTCTGAGAGGTCCAGGTTGTCCACGTCAACGATGGATAGGCTGGGAAGGGGGATTCAGGTTGAAACCCCAGACGGCGGTCGACTCAACCGGTCGCGCAAGTGACTGCGAAAAAGCACAAGTGAGTCTGGTATCGCCGTCTAGCTCATCAGGGATTTCAGAAGTAGACCAAGAAATCTAGGTGTATAGAAGACCTTTCTTCCCTTCTCTTCTTCTGGGTTACATATTGGTGCATCGTTTACATACGTTCACTGTGAAATGCAACGTTCCGATTCTACTTCCATTCTTTGAGAGATCGATGATGGTGTTGTTGTTAACGACAAAATCCTTCAAAAATGACAAAAACTGAAGGCGTACGTACTGTGACTCGGCCCGGATAGCACACTAGCACTACAGGAAAGCCTCGCCAACTCAACGCCAGCTTACTTTCTTGTTTGTGCTTGTCGTCATTAAAGTTGTTGCATCGGTAACGGCGCAAGGAAGCACCGAAGTCCCTAACTCTCGACGACGATAGAATTCGAATTCCTTGTTCGCGCCAGGCGCTCCGGTCCTTTCTTCGTTCTCTCTCTCTCTCTCTCTCCACCATATCATAGAGTTTATTCTCTTTTCCACATTATACGTCAATGAAATCGGATTGCGCAAACCGTGACATATTGCTATTTTCCTGTACTCGCTATTGCTCGTAGCATCGTAGCATTTAAAAAGGCCCACACGATAGTCGGGAAATACGTAGAACCCCCATTGAGCCCACTTGTGTGTCAATGGTCACGGTCAACAATCGAGCTTCAAGTTGCAACCGTTATGTGTTTGGGTATACAGTTTCCGAGAGCATATGTGTGTATGGTCCACGGGCTGAAAAATTATCAGTGTGGTAACAAATCTGGGTGAGACTCGCCTGTGTTCTTGGTGAAGATTGACAATACCACCGATATTCCTGGGTAATTCAACAGCACTCGAGACAGTAAGAAACATACTAGTATCATCATCGTCACATTTGGTACGGAGGCTTAGCTGGGTTGAGTCCATAGAACGGTCGGGGACCGGAACGAGTACACAGTGACATGCGTCGTTCGTTGTCTTCATCGTTCTCAGAGGCTGGGTGGTGTAAGCAACAAGATTAATCATGGGGTAGACGGATTGGCCCACGGCATGGTCGTCGTCAGAACAGGTGGAATGGGCAGATGCTAGTAAGCGACATGATCATTGGGGTGACAGGGCACCTTTTGTCAAGGATGTGCGCGTACGTGGATCGCTATCGTGTTCTCTACGCCATTCTGTTTTCCACGCTGATGACATTGAAGAGCGAGAGAGTCTACGTTCAAGTTGACGGGTCGATGGGAGTTATGAGTGACCAGATACAATGGATTGAAACCTTAAGACGGCAATGCTCGCTCCGTATTATCCCATGAGGCCGCCATACGATTCGTGGTTCCCTTGGAAAGCGGGCTGGCTTGAAAATCATTACCAATATATGGCATCGACTTTCATATGTGATTGTTCTATTAGACATTAGGAACTAAAATTAGGTGCGTCACGGCCCGGGCGTGCCCTGGGCCGGCCCCCTGGGGCATATTTTTATTTAATATTAGGTAATCGAAATGATCCAATTTGGTAAAATGTTCCTGGCCGAGAGACTCAAGCCTCAAGGCCTCCGAGACCAGCCTCACCCTCCTCCAGGAGATATTAACACCCAAATGCTTTGCATAATCAAAGCTATGTCATGATGATTAAGACAAGTATGACCATGGGTTGAATTATTTTTTTCGCACCATAGCCAGTCAGCAATCCCTTGTATGACCAAATCTTACTAACTTAGCTGCAACACCTGACTTAATTACATACGACGGTGACTGGAATAGGGCCCAGTACGTTTGAAAACCGTCAGCGACTAATTCACCTCAACTTGGCTCGTGTAACTCGAACAAGCTTCCTGTGTCACACTGTTACGTTCATATCCTCAAATACATGTTCATGATGACAACGATCAAGTCATTACCAACAAATTCGTTGTCGGATCGTGTCAGGTTTTGGGAATGGATCATGTTGTGAAGACTCACTGGCATGTTGTCAACTTGTTCGGAGATAGTGCCTGGGCCTGAAGCCTGATGGGAGTATCGATAATCCACGAAGCGCTGTTGAGTTTCTCGAGCACTCAGCAAGACTATTTATACTATGTTTTACCTTTGCATCGTTGCCTCTCATGCTTTCCTCGACAACTAGTGACACTGAAGCCGGACTCAGCGGCGAGGCGCGTAAGGATGCACCAATAACCGACTTTGGCCTCCTCCCCATCCCAAAGAGGCTGCGTTACAATCCAAACAAGCCTTTTCATTTTGGACTGGTGTTGAACGCTTCATTTGGATTCGCTAGTACATTCAGTGCGTGCTTTGACCATCATGAGAGATTCTCTCTGACCTCGCCCAAGTCGTCGCGAACTTGTACTATTGTCAACCATTGCTAAGTATGCGACCGATTTTGCGTATCCAGTTTTCGTTGGTATACTCAAACATCGTTGATATTTACAGTCGAATTCTCAAAGTCTTTCAATGCCACCTATAGCGAAATATCACTGTCAGTAATGTTACCACTCCTTCCTTCTCGAAAGACGACACTAAAGGAAATGATCTCACAGGATACCAACGTTGGTACAGGCAGGGTAAGTTACGCTCACCTACAGATCAGTGCAGATGGTCAATACAATATCCAGATACGCGGCCGGCCTTTTTTTGATATCCCCTCTAGGTGACCTAGTCCGCCGACGACAGTTAATTTTGCTGCTTGTTTTGGTGTCGGCCGCACTCACCATCGGGCTAGCCATAACACCGAACCTGCGAGTCTTTGAAGCGTTATGCTTTCTAATCGGTGTCGCCAGCGTTACTCCGCAGATCCTTATGCCTCTTGCGGCCGATCTAGCTCCACCGGAACGCAGAGCATCTGCGTTATCGGTGGTACTTGCTGGCCTCATGCTCGGCATTTTGGTCGCACGCGTGCTCGCCGGGGTCATTGCCAACTTCGATTCGTGGCGGATAGTATACTACGTGGCGATCGGTGTCCAGTGTCTTGTGTTCGTTGGCTCGTATCTTCTCCTACCAGATTATCCACCCAAAAATCGCGGCTTGACGTACTTCAAAATCTTGTATACCATGGGGAAATACGCAGTCACCGAACCACTTGTAGTACAGACTGCGTTGATCAACATCGCATCCAGCGCGTGTTTTACTAGTTTCTGGGTCACGTTGACGTTCTTGCTCGGTGGATCGCCCTACTACTACTCAACGTGAGAATTTTCCTTCATTCCCTACCTCACGTGACTCATTTGAAAAAAGACTTGACATCGGTCTTTTCGGACTTGTCGGCATGTTCGGCGTACTTGTTGGTCCCCTTGCCGGCAGGCTGGCTGACAACCTTGTGCCATGGTATTCAACGTTGGTGGCAACGTTCGGCCTTCTCGTCTTCCAAGCCGTGCAAACTGCTGGGGGAGGAATTAATGTCTCCGCGGTCATCATTGCCTGCTTTGGACTTGACGTCTTCCGTCAAATGCAACAAGTGTCGCTATCTACTGCAGTGCTGAGGTATGTATAACTTGCTTGTTACGATGTGTAATCAAATTGACGACGACTCCCTGGTAGCATTTCTACCGAGGCACGAGCACGCTTGAACGCCATTCTGATTATATCGGTGAGTGCACCTGTTGACGCGTTCATACTTATGCTTACCGACGGGCAATATAGCTTTTCATCGGACAAGTCATGGGTACTTTGGTTGGGACACAAGTATTTGTCCAGCACGGTTGGCGGGCTTGCTCCTATATGATGTTGGCATTGTACATCTTTCAACTTGCGGTGCTTGTATCGCGAGGACCGCATTGCCCAAGGAACCACTGGGTCGGTTGGGCAGGTGGTTTTGAGGCCCGCAAAAGCGTGTTAAATGCATTGCAAAGAGACGATGCTACGAAATGCTCGACGCCAGAAAAAATGGAAGGGGGATTAGACCGGACCGGCATATAGAATCGGATGACCCTGCGAATGAAGGATGATAGAATGAGGAAGGATATCCTGCGTATTGTTGGAATGCAATGTACAGATTACACGTCGTACGTAAAGTTGGATCGCATGTTTTCACGTTTTAGATCAACTAATTGTACTCTGCAACGTAAGGACCCTGGGTGGGTGGAGGGTGGCAAATTGGGGCTATCGATTAATCGAAGCTAAAGTCACGACCATTGAATGGATACGAGGTGGGTGGCTCCCACCGACTGGGGTGTGGTACTGATTGGGATGCCCGTTGGAGAACGAGACCCCTGGCCATCCGCCAAAAAGAAAAGAATTTTTAGAATCGGTTATCAGCGCTATATATAACGCATCGCGGCGTGGTATTTGTGATCTTTCATATATCGTCAAGCATTTCGAATGATCCGTCCGACGGGAGGGGGATCGAGCAATATCAATCCATTCAACTACGTTATGTCACAGGAGATCATCGGGTGAGTCTAGAAGCCTAAGGCATGGCCTTGGATTTATTGCATATCAGATAGTTATTATTAGTAGCAGAATAATAAAAGGTTACTTTGGTTGGTGTACGCACATTCCAAAAGGGGGTTCCTTGAGACCATTCTAATAGTGAGTAAGGGGAAGGATTATGATCCCAGAAATCATGGCAATTGCGTACCGGGTCGAAATTACACAAGGTGACCATTTTTCAATCTAGCCGATCAGCTTTCGAGCCAAATGGCAGAGAATGCGCATACTCTCGCATGCCAATCCAGTCGGAGATGATTCGGTAGGGAAAACATTTGGCTTCATGGCCTCGCCTACCGGTAGAGGCCCTACAAACCAACACTACCACATGGTGGTGCGAGCACTTGCCAAAGTCCCCGACTCCAGATACGGTGAGTAAGAAAATAGCTGTACAGTTATTTTTCTAACATACCGTTCTACATTGTGCAGCAGAGCCTCTGTAGAAGTCGACAATGGTGTTAGATAAGTTAGATATTCGCGCTGAATTTTCACTGTACGGAAGTATAGAGTGGACCGTGAGCCTGCGGCTTGTCACTTTTTTTCTGTTTCTTGAGAATGTAGTGGGGCCACTCAGTCTCCAAGATATCGATAAGATAATGCTGATAATCAATTTGGACTGTCTGTCTGTCCCTCCGGGCGATGGCGGCCCGGGTGGTTTTTCAAATCTCGAGCAAGCGACCTGATCAAGAAGATCTTAAGTCGGTCCACTTCATGAGTTTACCGTGGTGCATTTCCAATTGGAACGCGAAAGCTTCGGATGGCAACTCATTGACAACTCGACAAGACGAAAAAAAAAAACAATACAATCAAGAAAAAGATCCATACCATTGACAAAGAGCGAGTATGGAGCACTTGCACTCGTAATTTGGTAATGGGTATACACAGTGCCAATAGGTAACGATATCCACGCGTAATGGTTGTCGGGTTGATGCATCACAAGGCCGCATCATCATGAAACTTTTGTTTCCTTTTCAAGTTTTTCTTTGCTCTTTTGTTAAACATCGATCTGTTTAGTGATAGCCTCTGATACAGATCAGAAGTTCACGTCATGCTTGCTCGGTCTATCCGGCGTTGATAAATATAAAGGTTTCATGTTGTATGTAAATTATAGGTCTATTGGCTCCATTCAACATTTTGGGACTTGTCCTATTTAGTCCTTTACTAGCCAAACCAACTTTGAACTCCATTTACTTGCTACAACACGCTGGCACGCCGTCAGGTTGATCAGAAATTTTTATGACCGAGACAGCGGTTGGGGAAGTGACAACTAGTACAATGGCAGAAATCGCAGAGAGTGAGTAAACATTATCCCTAATTCAATTCTACGTGTTTTTAGTGTCAACGATGCGTATCAGCCCGATCACGGCAAACCTGACGGAGGAACTGCGTCACTTGGTCCTGTGGCCTGACAAACCACTCGATTTCGTTCGTCTCGACGAGGATAAATACGGTTACCATTTCGGCACCTTTCTTCCTTGTCGGGACAAGCCTGTTGCTGTTATCTCTGTCTTTTTCGAGCCCCTTCCGATGTCCGTCTCCGGGACCAATAGTACTGATCCATCAAGTGGCGATCACTGCGGGGCTTTCGACTCCGTCGAGTCAGCACGCTTCAGGAAGTTTGCTTGCCATCCAGAGTTCCGGGGTCAAGGTATTGGGACGAGCTTGCTGCGCTATGCGGCGTCTTATTGCTCCAGCATGGGCGCAACAGTCCTTTGGTGCGACGCCAGGCTGAGTAGTTCTCAGTGGTATGAAAAGCGCGGTTTCATTCCTTTCGGTGCCACATTTTTCAAATCCACAGTGGAGTATACACGTATGAAGATGGAGCTGGTGGAGAGTGAGGCGGAGGGGGAGCTCGGCGATCACAGCTTCGAATGATGCCCTGACTTCTTTGAGCGACTCAAGGGAGGAATAAGTGGTAAGTATGCTTGTCTGCGTCTAAATGGACATCTTTCTGTTCTCCGAGCTGATGACGCACTCAGGTAATTTGTTGTCTATGATGCCTCCACCCTGTACCCCAGATGTCACATCTAGAAAATCTAACAATGTTGACTATCGACTCTTGTCCGACATTTGCATTGTGGTTTCAGGGTATTTATTAAAGTTTGTCAATCGGATGTGCTCCACTGGGGCCGTCCTATCTTGACGCACACGTCATTGTCGACGTATCCATGGATTTGGCTTAATTGACAGTGAAGCGAGGGAAAACACAGAGCATATCTCTTCCGCAGGTTTCTGTGGTACCTCAGTCATGAGACTGGAGCATAGGTGGAGAGTCCTACTGCCTCCTTAGCGCCTCGGTCGGTCTCGTGCCAATATAACGGGCACCCTGTGGCAAAGCGGGTCTTCGATTCTTCTTCAATACACCATTGATCGATCCACCCAATTCAACACTGCCTTGCTCTCCACAGCATTTCCTAGAAATGTGATGAGCGTCAGACGATTCAATTCAATGGCCAACGTGCGGCTGCATTACATTGCCATCAGTATGATGGGCCGCCTCTCGACGCCAATGCGCTATTGCTGGACACATGGTTCTTCCGACCATTTCGAGTGCGCTCTGTTAATGTGAAACACACACACGTTGATCCCCGTGCGATCGAAGCACACATATACGAACAGCAATTACACCCATTGCTCGGGATGCTGTCATCATGGATAAACCAGTACTAGCGCAAAACGAGCTTCTTTTGTCCCTGAAATTCCTGACCGTTTAGGGACCGTACCACGAGCTAGAGGTGAATGAGGCACGGCTGTGCTGTCACCTCCACGGTTTCGGCGTGAGTTGTCGGACCTTTACGCACGTCACATATTTCCTAAACGTTGACGTTGACGTTCATAGACTCCACATTTGTTTTTCCCCTTTTGCGACATTGCCTGCAATCAGTGTAGCTTTGATATCAGCCAATATCTACGCGGGGCCTAGTGGTAATGATGATGTGACAGAACAAGAGCCGCGATGCGGCTCGAAGGCCAGACGCGTCTCCAAAAAGCTTTGAGGTGCGATCGCAGCTATGAAATAAAAAATAGCCGTGATGGTGGCGTGAATGTATAAAAACAGCCGTCGTTGCGATGAGTTAAGACCTTGGAAGACCCTACAACTCAATGTTCTCGCATCCGTCTTGTCACTCACCCCATTCACCCCATTCACCCCACTCACTCCATCCCCCCTTGTGTGTTCTGGATACATTGCTGGAACCAGCCTTGGTGTGGTCCTTTGGTGTCACTCCAACCCTATTATATTCTATGATCCAAATCACTTGCGTGAACATTTTCATTTGAATGTGTCATGCTCTGACTTGGTTCATAGCCAATATAGTGGGTAGGAGTGTCCCACTGGTTGTCACATCCTGGGCAGATTTCGTGCATGCGTCCGAGGCTACCAACACGCTCGCTCGCTCATCGACGACCTTCATTCTTCCATCGCGCACTATCAGGGGTCGCTTGACATCCCTCATCCAAAACTAGTTAAGCTTTTTAATAATTTGAGTTGCAGCTCGCACCCCACAGTCTTGATTTAGTGATGTTTCCAGCAGATGGACGAATCAAAACCCGCATTCCCCATTTATTTTCGATCTCATTCTGTCAAGACCCAAGCCGCTATACCACGCGGCTTTTCCAAACCACTCCCTGTCGACGTGAAGGTGGAGGTGGAGGGGCAACGCCTGCAACAACCCGTTGCCCAGTTAGTTCCCGAATCTGGAATCGGCTCATCGTCAGGTTCGCCAATGTCCCTTGTTTATTCGGTCACTTACCATTCGTAGAGGTCCTTCACGCTCTGCCTGGCAGGCTGGAATGAGATCACACTGTCCGAGCTGGCAAACAGAAATTCCAAGCGAAAAGTGCTTCAGGAAGAAAAGCGCCGCTCGGCGTACAGTCTCAGTTCGTCCCTTGCCGATGCTTCTGGACTTCAGTCATACAAGAACAAACAGCTTTGGATGTGGTCTCGTCCATCCGCAGGAAAGCAGGATCCCAACGAGCGAGGATAGTCAGGGTTCTGAACAGATCATCAGCGATAAGTAAGATCCGGGTCGAACAAGTCATGAGTGTGCTGAGGAAGGTAGATTACAGTGACATAAACCATGGAGAGATACAGACATCGATTCACATGCGAAGGGTATCCTGATAGTTGTGTCATTTCAACAATTCTTCCACAACTTTATCTTCCGATATGTTTGCTACGTTAGCTCCTCGGTAATTCAATCTTCGAAGAACATCGATCTGTTCACAAAGAAGACGTGAGTGATGTGTGAAGTGTACAAAGAAACCCTTGGTGGATCGGATACGCACTACTTTTGATCGTTCGAAGCCGAGCCCCTCGAATTGGTCTACATGCGCCTTCTCCAGGCCAGCAATCGCAACATCGTCTTTGTGCGACTCCTTCGCTGGGGCTTTGCCTCGTGAAGCAGAGCCTCCCGCATAGGTCTGCGTCCAATATCTCGCCGTCTCCTCAAAGCTACGCTTGCTTGTTGTATAGTGTTTAGCGACTTCTGCATCCTGAGGGTCGTTCGGTTCAGGAGAGCACAACAGGGACTGGAGCGATATCAATGTGGATTTGAGGGTGAGAACAGGGGACCAGGCATCTTTCAGGATGTCGAGGCAAATAGCGCCAGAAGCCGAAGACACATTAGGGTGGTACACCTTTGTGATGAACTTCATCTTGACTGGTTGGAATGGATACGATTCGGGGATCACGATATCCTGTGTGGTCAGGGTCCATGGGTCCGATCGGTGGCCTAGAAAAGGAGTCGACTCACCACTTCGAATGTACCACCCTCATATGGCGTGTCTTTTGGCCCCGGAAACGATCCTTTGAGGTGAAAAGGCGAGTTATCGATGAGATCGATACTAATGTTGGAGGATTTATCGTTCTTGCAGTCTGGACAAGGCGTGCGTCAGCTCGGCCCCACATGTCTCAGAACCACCCACCTGTAATCTCCTTGTTTACTCGCCGCAAACGTGCATCCATGATTCAAACGATGTAAATGAAGTGTTTGGTAGAGTTCTACTGTGGGTCAAGTCACAAGTCCGTATGTCTGAAAAGTTGAACACACAAGATCTTCTCTATTACCAGGGGCACGTGACTTTATCGCGTCGAGATCGGAGCGAGTCCGCATCTTCAGCGCTCGCTCACCACCATGGCAACTTCAATGCGCGAAAAAGTAGAACGTTTCATAGACAATCTACAGAACGACATCGTTGCCGCACTTGAGCAACTCGATCCCAACGCGCCCAAGTTCAAGCGTGACTCTTGGATCAGACCATCGGGCGGCAGAGGCTTGTCGTGTGTCTTTGCCCGCACTCCCGAGGTCGGCCAGACCACCTCGTCACTGCAGACAAAGCTCGAGAAAGCAGGCGTGAACGTATCCGTCGTCCATGGCATCCTCCCCCCAGCCGCGATCAAAGAGATGCGCGCTGATCATTCTTCCATCCCCTTCGACGAAAACACTAGTCTTCCCTTCTTCGCTGCAGGCATCAGTCTCGTCATCCATCCTCTCAGCCCATTCTTCCCGACTGTACACGCCAATTACCGCTACTTTGAGATCACCGACCCGGCGGGCGAAGGAGAAGAGGCGGGCAAAGTTGTCGCTTGGTGGTTCGGCGGTGGTTCGGATCTGACGCCGTCCTATCTTGATGAGGACGACGCGAGACACTTCCACACTATCCTGAAAGACGCTTGTCAGAATGACGCGCTTTATCGTGTATTCAAAAAGTGGTGCGACGAATACTTTTACATACCTCACCGCAAGGAATCTCGCGGAATCGGGGGTTTGTTCTTCGATGACCTCTGCAACGAGAAGCACGCACGCATCTCGGAGGGTGTCGGGAGGCCAAGGGAACCAGACGAAATATTCGATTTCATCTCACGCCTTGGTAACGCCTTCATCCCGTCGTACATCCCCCTTCTTCAGAAGAAGCGCGACGATCCAGCAGACCATCATCGTCGCTGGCAGCTTCTGCGTAGAGGGAGATATGTAGAGTTCAACTTGGTGGTCGATAGAGGCACCAAGTTCGGATTAAAGACGCCTTCTGCCCGTATCGAAAGCATCCTCATGAGCTTACCGGAGACCGCGAGATGGGAGTACATGTCCGAGCTCGGGAACGAGGCAGGAAGTGATGAGGAACGTATTCTTCAGGTATTGAAAAATCCACGCGACTGGGTCTGATTATGGTACCGGCTACAACTTGTATGATCACCAGTTAGCAGTAATGACTGAAATGTACACCAGGATGCTTGCAGGAACAAATGATTCAGACCAAAGCCCAAATAAAAATGAAACTTCGACACATTACAACGTCCGAAACGTACACTGCTCTAAAAAAAGTCCCAATACAGCTATCGTACTCAATCCTTCGTAGGCTTGTTGACTTCTTGTTGAGCCTGACCCTTCTCATTTCTCGCATTGCCTGGCACAAACGGCACCGTTAGAAACAGGCGAGATGGTCCTCGGGGAAAAACTCACCAGAGGCTTGTTGAGACTTGTCGCCAGTGACGGCGCCTACGACCGAGTCCTTGTAGCCGCCCGCCCTGTCGGTCACGCCCTGTGCGTAACCCTTGGCCTGAGCAGCCTTGTACTCGCCCTCGCCGCGAGCATGCTCTTCTTTCCCCGACTGCGACCAAGCCTGCGAGCCCATCATATCGCCAGCCTAGAAAACATTAGCTTGAAACAAAATCTGGCAACAAGACGAAATCGACGTACGCTCTCGACCATGGACCCCTTGACAGAGTGAAACTGGCCAGAAACTTTGCTACAGCGTCCATCAGTGTACATCCCTCGCCAGCAAGCCGTCGCGCTCGCTCACCTAGGATCTTGGTTGGATTGGTTGGTCATATTGAAACAAAGTGTGTGATGAAGATGATACGCTAAGATGCAATGAGAGGAAGGAAGAAAGATGAGACTGTCGAACGTCGCCCCGCCGCCCTTTTATACCAACAAAGAGCAGCGTACGCATTAGGCAAGTGTAGTAGTTGGATGATGACATTCCCGGCGGATGACATCATAACCGATCTTGTGACGTAGACGGCGGGCGGCAATCGAGCTCATCGATTCGGCACACTGGCACTGGCAGAACTCCAAACGTCGGCGAGCGGACGGGGCTACAGAAAAAGATCATCGTCGGCCGCACAAATCCCACCAGACGACGGATCTATGATAAGATAACGATAACACGTCAGTGAGCAACAGGGTTAAACGGCGGGGACGCTCTTGTAACTAATCTCAAACCAGACATAGTACCAATGTGCACCGCAGTTCCGCAGCAATTCAACAGGCCAACTTGGGAGCCCTCTGACGCCATTCCAACAAGTAATGGATTGTAAGCCAACACTCTATTTCATATGAGTATTGAAATATTGAAACACCGGCTGAACTGTGGTGCCAGCTAAACACATGCTTTCTGCCTCACAGACACACAAATCACCATGGATATCCTCGCTGGACGAAACGCGTTCTGTGAAACACGAGTACAACGTATCATGCCAACCCTGGTCCACCAAACGATGCGCACACAGTTTTTTTTTTGGAAAAGAGGGTAGTCATATGGCACGGCTTGATGTGCCTCTGCCACAAGTGTAATGTGAAGTCGGTGGAAAGGAGGACGTTCCAACGTCGTGCTTCCGTGGGTCGCATCAGGGTCGAGACGCCCACAAGAAAGTTTGTAATATGAATCATGATTTCTTGCCACATTTGTGCGATGTTGCGAGATTCGATTTGATTACAATATCCCCCCCGTTTGCGCACAGGCTCGACAAAAAAAAAGGTTTGCATGGACCACACACACAACATAGCTTAACATGAGCTCCGAACGTCCCCGAAGCAACGATTAACCGCATTTGCTATCTGAGTTCAAAGCATCCACATCTGAGTAGGAGATCAAGTAGGAATTACATACACACGTCAAGCTTAAGTTTGAACCCGTTAAGTCAAGTATGATCCGAATGTTTCAAATCTTGGACGAGGTGGCTTCGCACCTGCACGAAATCGTTGTCACAGGGGGGAGATTCCGAACAATCTTTATTTTAAAGGCTACACGCGGAATAAATCGAAAACAAGAACGACTCAAAATGATAGGCGCGATAAAGCTCTAGGATGAATTTAGCAGTACGAGGAAAGCTCCAAAGAGAAATACCAATTAAAATTCCCTCCAGAGAGTGTCTGTGTTTGAGTCACAGTCTAGCGTGTACATCCCATGAGTCACGGCAATGACCGTTCTCTCGAAATCGTTGACAAATATCACCCGCTGAAGTGAGGGACAGTAAAGCCGCAGCTCGCTTGCCAGTGCCCGCACACCGGCCGGAATTGGTGGCGGTGGTTCCCACTCCGAAACATCAATCTCGATACACTCCAAAAAGCAGAGCAACCGCAAAAGCCCGTAAAACTTGAGACGCTTGATAAACGGTTGTCAGCCGACAGCGACGATCGTCAGACAGAACCACATACATCATTTCCATCGATAGGCAGGACGAGCGTTCCCAGATAACGTAGACCATGCACATGCCTCTTCAAATTCACGACGGCGGCGAGGAGTTCCATGGAGAACGAATCAGAGTAGTCCGAGTCAGCGATATCAAGCGAACGCAAAGGATGCGTCGTCTCTGTCAGGTTTGAAAACAATTGCAACAGCTCTTCTCTCTTTTCCGACAATCGGGTTTTGGAGAAACATGTTTTAAGTCTGGAAACAGGCCGGGTGGGAGCCAGCCCACATGCGGCTTCGGAAAAAGTGCATTGCAGAGTAAACAGGTTTGGGAGCGCGCCAGGGTCTAGGGGTGACGGTACAGATACGGAAGCTTGATCGGCATCCTTAGGCCAGGAATAGTCTACGATGCACAAGTCGTCGATGTCGGGCTGGGTGTTCAGAAATGATACCAGGTCAGCATCCCACTGCAGATCACAGTGGAAGCTACGAAGCCGAAACACAGTGCCATTGAGAATCCATGCTTGAGCAGCGTCGCCTGTAGCTTCGAGGTGGAGGTTTAGGAAGTGTAGTCCCGTCATTTGATGGAGAGCCTGGGATATGGTTGGCCAAAAGTCACTTGGCAAACAGACCTCGGATGGAGGACCGCTGTCACTGTCGTCGTCATCGTCTTCGCCGATGACAAGCGTCAGCGCTTCGACCATCGCTGCAAGACGGGGAACCTGTGCAAACAAACCGCACATCCGAAAGGTGTCCGACGCGTTGGATGTGTAGACGGTGTTGTAGAGCGCCCGCTCTGCTGCCAGTTGGAAGCCCTTGTTTACCCTGCAGAGGGTAGAGAGGTCCCCTCTCCTTCCCACTTGCTTGACAATGCGACGATACACGTCTAACGACAACTCCATATGACGATGTTCTTCTGCATTACCTATTTTATGGAGTAAAACTTTGAGTAGACAAAAGGTACCAGACTGCTTACCATGCAGATCCAGCGCGGCGAGCGATAGAAGGAAGACGCAAAAAAAAAACAAGCGAAGGGATCAACACCCTTTGCGAGTAATAGTAATGCCGATGGAAAAACTCGGATGAAAAATAACAATGGGGCCGTGGCACAGTAAAATAGTAAAATATACCGTCATCAGAGGACCTGACCTACCCTATTTAAACTCGACCGTCATGATCAGGAGGCCTACCTTTGGAAACGGGGTTTGGGTACAACGCAAAATGTGGACAGGCACGATCACATCACCACTGACTTCTTGTGCTCTTCCAATCAACAAGTTGTTCGAGCGGGTTGTCCCATAACGTGGAAAGGACAGGGACACTCGAAATTGGAAGATTTGATATCGCGGTTGCTGCATTGCGCCTGGCATGCGAAGATCATGTGACATCCACGTATGAGATCCTGAGATTCAGAAACCTGTACAAGTTGGTTGACAACCCAAACGGCTCACAATTCGCTACACACCGGCAAAGAGATCCAATCCAAGATGAATAAGTATGTCAATCTGAAGAAAAGGTTGAAGGAAGGTGATAATCTTTGTTATACAACAAAATGGCAAGATCGTAGCTGCACCACTGGCAGCCTGGCCCACTGTCCACAGAACAAAATTAGTAGATCGGAGCTGAATTGTGCCGCTGTGCGCATTTAAATCTCACACTTCTCGAATATCCAGGTAAGGACATTCAACCACGGTAGATTTGGTTAGGATGTGACGTGCGTTTCGGGACGAAACCTTGGTTTCATCCCAAGCTGGGATATGACCACCATCGGATCAAATGATATTATCTTCCCAAGTTGAGCAGTTGACAGACCCACGAGGGACGAATCCCCAAACCATGTGGTGGCGTACACGCCCATCGGCACGAGTTGCGGAGTTGCGGACGACCCGTCTTTCAATGCTATGTACCTTAACTGGGTGCTCGATGTAAGTATGATGCAATATATTTGAATGCCCTACGAGTTTTCGTATTTGAAATCCGGCAAGTAATAGTCTGTTGAGAGTAAATGAGATGATGGATGTCGATGAGCTTCTGCCGCGGGGCGCTGAGGTTACTACGTGCGCCACCATCCCCCAGCGATCCGGCGTGTGATCTATGGGAAAGAAACCCTGAAGCGAGCATGATTAGCCAGTCAATTTCGCAGTTTGAGAGGCTATAATGCTATGCGTAGAAAGTGATGACACCCGATGAAACGAGGTATTGGTCGTGTAAAACCGGCAACGTTCGTATTAATCTTCCCCCTGACTAATGTCTGAAGTCTGAAGTCCAGCGGACCAAAAGATCTGACGGTAAGCAATTGACATAGTGGGGGAGAGAAGGCTTCAACGTTTTACCGCGAGCGTTTGGCAGTGTACTCACGCCCAAGATTGTTAAAACGCAGGTATCCCAAATGTTGACGAAGTGTATGCGCATTCTTCCTGGAAGCTTTTGGCAAGTAATAGCATCACAGGATGTGTCATGGGATGTGTTAGAATCCTACAAGTCGAATGCCGAATGTAAAAAGCACCACTTGCATTCATGACATTGTAACCATGTCAACTTTTAGAGATGGAAACGTCAGCAAAGCGATACAATTCGAAAGTCGGAAGATCATGGGACAAGAGAAGGTGAGAGTCATACATGGCGTGCGACAAGGAGCTCATTCTAGCTTATCTAATTCTTCCAGCCTTTGTAAAACGACATCTTTGCTGGTCTCTTCGATCTCACCAGCCAAGAATATTTCGTCCAATATGGCATACACCTGAGAAGTAGAGGGATTAAGATGTTGTGTGGATAACAGATGGATGGTCCTAACCTTGTAGAAGTTAAATACGAGATCCAACTCGCACACATTATCGAAGAAAGAATCTTTGAGAATGAAAAAGACCTTGTAAGCCACCCAAGGTAGGGCTGTCAACGAACCCCGGACTTACCGAGAATCTCCACAAAGAGATGGATAATCTCGAGATATGCAAGTTCATTGTCGTTGGCGTCGACGCAGACACAGAAGAAAAGGCCAGCGTAGCGACGGTACACTATCTTGTGGTTCCTGAACTGTTGGGTGATGGCAATGAGAGTAAGCTTGTCACAATTCTTCACAAAGACTGACCTCTACGAAGTTTGATTGATACTTCTGGTCACGAGGCGCGACTAGTCTATGTACCTCGCCCCGAAGTCTCACCTTCTCCTCATCGTCGTACGGGACATACCACTTCGACAACCGGGTTTTCCCTTGCCTGTTCTATATCCTTTTTAGAAAGACACCACTGCACTAGAACGTACTTACCTGCACCAGTATGAACCTGATCATGGCTGCATTCCTGAATGGGACGTCGCCGTCAAGTCTCGACCTGGTTGTGATCCTGATTAGGTAAGTAACTCATAGCTTCAAGTGGGGCCACTGCGACCACCATCGCCTGGTCTGGATAGTATGGTATTAGCATCGTTCAGTGCTCAAGTGCGAGTGGGTGGTGAGGTGTTCCATCAACATTGACACTTGACATGATTATTTTACGTCAGAATAGACCCACCATTGAAAACTTCGTATGCTCGAACAATAACAAGATTCTCATGGAGGAATATCTCTGGGTTTCCCAAACCGAGTATCTTGATTCCTCAAGGCCTCAAGCCCGGAACGACGGCTGATTTTCTGTAACACTCAATGCAAACCAAGTGCCACGAACTGACGTTGCATCTCTTTCAACCTCATTCCTTTCTGCAGGAGTCTCTGGTCGTGGCCGCTACCATGTATCCAACAAGGATACTACAGGAGTTGGAACTCATTCGAAGAGGGTCAAATCCCGCTGGACAACTTATACAATACATGGATGCACCACTAACACATCATCGCAGCAGTTATGAATATTCCATGTTGTTACAAAACGCGTTTCATCGATTGTCCAACATCCGACCATGAACTCATCCAGAAATCGATTCTCTCGTATCTACCCCCGATACGAAACTGTCGAGTGAGTGACGTGATATACGCACGGTGGCCCCCCAGGAACCAGAAGTGATCAGATAACGACGAAGACTCGGAGACACACTTCCTCTCCTTGTCAATCATAACTTCTAGGAGGGGGAAGATTCTGATGATTGGGAAACTGGGATGCCATTCATAGGGTAATCTGACGTTTGGTACGTCATGATGTTAAATATCTGCAGCTTTGCAAAGGGTATCTGAACGACTTCCTGTATGTGACAGTGGATCGTCCGCGTCATTTCCGAGTCGGAAACGGACTCCAGTGTTGATCTCAGCTTCGCTCACCTATATACTGCACCTACGCCCATGTCCGCCCTATCCGACCAGCTCTCTCATTGAAATGAGCCGACATTATCTTACTCCTGGACTTGCGAGTGGACCTTCCCTCCCCGTCTTATTCTGAATAAAATATCGTCAACTATGACTCGGACATTCGTTCTTGCTCGTCAAATTCCATACACTCATGCTGCAAAGTTTATTTCCTGTAACAGTGAGTAAGATGCTTCCAATCCTCACAATTCAATTCGTCGTCATTCTGAGACCCTGCTAGTACCTCCAAATGTGACACGTCTATAGAAAATTCCGCGTTGCCAGTGCGTCCCGGACAATGGTGATTCTCCGACAATGCGTAACACAATGTTCATTCATGCAGTCCGGAAGATATTCAATCCGAGCTTTAGGTCAGAAAAAAGAAAGAGCAGATCGTTGAAATTGACAAGTGCCGACACGTGTATAGATCATAATGTCAACGTGGTCGGTCGGATGTTGCCTTTTTGGACAACATCGACAGCGTCGATTGACCCTGCACGGAATACCATAATTTTCTCAACTTCATTTTGAGTCGAGATCGGCCGAATTAGATGGATTCGGAAGCTACTCAAGTATTCGCATTTTCTGTCAGCGGCGATAGTAACTGAATAATTTGCCGCAGTCAAACGACTGCACTTCTTTCCCACAGGAAAGTGGACACCACCACGACATGCATCGCCTTTTCGGTTGGTCGCATGCGATACCCACGCTCCCATCCGTTACCCCAGACCTCTATGCTCGGTCTAATTTGGTCTCTAGCTCGGTCAACTTATATTTGTTTCAAAAGGTATTGTTGTTCTCTATCACCGTGGATAGCAATGAAGCAACAATCTGCTTACGAGTTACGTGGTGACTCTTCAAGGCAGATTTCCTTGAAGCCATGTTCAGGCAGGTGAGCGAGATCTGCTACATTGATGAGGCGATTGTTCTTGATCGTAAAACACTAGATCTTTGCACTGCTGGCCATACCATGCGATCTGTTTGTTTCACTGGGCTTGCATCCCGCCTTTGGACTCGATACAACCGACTCGGGGGAACGGAGAGCCTGAGTGAGAGTATTATCCTTGGGCGTGAGGCACTAGCACCTCGCCCACTAGGCCGCCCAGCAAGGTCGATGTCTTTGAACAATCTCGCCATTCATCTTTCCAATCGGTACCAGCAGCTTGGTAGCGTTGAGGGCCTGGATGGGCTATCAACCTCGACCGAGACGCTCTAGCGCTTCGCCCACCTGGACACCTAGATCGTTCTATCTCATTGAGCAACCTCGCAGTTAATCTCTATGCTTGACACGAGCAGCTTGGCGGAGTATAGGATCTGGATGAGGCTACTGCACCTGACCGAGATGCTGTGGTACTTCTTCTACCAGGGCACCCAAATCAGTCTATGTCGTTGAACAACCTCGCAATTCACGAGTCACCCGTCTCTCACGTTTCCTTCTTCCAGTACTCTTCTCCGATCTCCAATGTGCCGCCAGCGGCAGACCTGTTATCGTGAATGCGAGCGAGACACCTGCGATGTGCTCGTCGTGATTGCCGATAAGGATCCCGTTCGCATTCCATCATCAATCGCAAAAGCTCGTGTTTGACAGCTCTCCTCACCGCTCTAAATGTCGATTAAGCGCGCGAAATTTATCGACATGACGAAAGACTTTTTGTCCTCTTCTTGCGGGAACGACGTTACATTGTCGAATACCTCTTTGACAGCATATCCTTATCAATCCTGCAGCTGGCAACTTCCGAGTTCTCTCCTTTACCCTTCCATCCTATGCTGCTAGTCTGAATAGGAAGAGTGAACAGAATCTTTCAAGTCTTCACGTCTCTTCATACACCCTGATCGTAGCCTTGACTGCCTTGTTCGCTCCAGTTCAGTCCATTCCGCGAGTTGGACGACAGTACCTTATCACTATCTGGCCTCTGTTGGCACCGAACTGGCCGACATTGGTTACAGTGTCGATGGCCTCGCGATGTTTCAGAACAATCCTACATTACCAGGATCACTGACGAATTCAGTAGGCACGAATGGGTACACCTTGCCTGTCGTGGTGTCCCGAACCAGGAGCAACCATTCGATTCTGTATTCGCTCTCTACGATGGGACACTTGGACGATTCAACGAACCATCCGGTCGATTTGAAGAATCCTGAATTTACATGCTTGTCCGCTCGTCACGCGACGGTGGGATACGAGAATACGGACGAGGTGATCCATCTGGTGTCGGCCATGCAATTCATGATGTGGGTGGTGGACGATAGAGAGAACAAGATATACAATAAGCTAGTGGGGCGATGACGGTGATGGACGGGGGCGGGCCCTCTGGATCATACCTGTGGTACGTAAGACGTTGGAGTTGGTGCCGGTGAATGTACCGCTTGATCAACAGATTTATGAACATATTGTTGCCTAGATTTCTTTCGTATATGAATGGTCAATGGTTTCTCGCGCGATCGCTCTCGTTGCCCAGCAGTGGTCAAGTAGTCTGGTGGCTTGCCTACACCGGTCTACATCGCAAGGTGTCAAGTTACACTTCACTATGTTGTTTTTCATCAGTCTCATCTACAATTGCTCTATCCACTCGTAGTCCAGAAAAGCACCGTCTCGCGTCACGCTTAATTTGGTGGGGGCATAAACAATGGCTTCAACGAATGAACCGCCGTCCTCGCACTCATTCTCAACACGCTTTCTTGCCCACCTCTATCACCCGGACCTGCCGGTGTTGCAAACCCGAATCCTAGCTTGGAAGCAGTAGTCTGTACGTTTAAATTACTTCGCGCACTTGCCCCTTCGGCAGCATTATTGGCCCAGAATTCAACAACCCGTTCACGTGTGTGCGGGTGCCGCAGGATAGCTTGGCGAAAGTATTTGAGGAGATGAACGCGGGGAAGGGTACGTTCAAGTCGCTCGAGCGCTGGAGCGAGTGTCGCCGAGGCTGGAGGAGGGGGATAGATGGCGGGCAATTTCTGAATGAAAATGGAGAGTACTATGAAAATGACGTTGCGAGCCAGGAATAGATTGTCGTGCCACTAGGTTGACCATGGGACATCGTCAGGGCTCACTCGTGCATAGTAGGATGAATAGTGACGCACCATAAAGGCTGTTACGGCGTCTTTTTGAAGGGGCGAGGCACTGGCGGAGGTGAAGGCGTAGATCTCTGCGAGGAATGCACATGTGAGCACGCCGAGGACGTTCGTTCTCCATCTTTGGCGACCGTTGATGTTGGTGGTCAGTACAAGGAGTAGCGTGGCGGTTCGCAAGTAGTCGAGAAGAATGCCCGACAGAACGAGGAATATATAGTCGGTGGTCGAGGAACAAAACGGACACGTCTGCATGGCGCGTTGCCCGAACCTGCCTCTAGTGAGCTTCGCCATTGGAGGAAGAGCCACCACAAGCGTACCTCACGTATGTATCTCTGCTGCCGTGTACACCCAACCTCGTGAGCAACATATCGACATCTCTTGGAATATCTGGAGGAACGGCGACTCCCATCAAATTGAATCTGGCTTCCCTGAGCAAGAGGGTCTTGATATGGTCCACGGGGGCATTTATGGGTATGCGTAATCGTGTAAATAGGTTCGGAGGTCGACGAAATACGAGGTTAGATAGTATGAAGAGGGTGTGCAGGCCGGCGGCTGCTGTCGCAATAAAGTTGACTGCACCTCTTGGTCCTCGGCGCCGACTTGGAGGGAAATAGAGCCACGTTGCCCCGAGCGATAGCGCTGTAGAAATAATAGCGATTGTAGAGTTCATGAATGCTTCCTTGTTAGCGTGATCCGAGCGATGGTCGACGTGGAACTCGACAAGACCTGAATGTCTGAGTTCAAATGTTCCCCAACAATAATTACTTCAACGTCTCCAACGCTGGCTCCTTCGAAAATCAGTTCACTGTACATCGCTGCTCCGCAAGTACAGTGGGAATCGAGACGATGTTTGAAATCAATATGGTGCCGAAGTGGCTTGAAAATGGGATCGAACGGAGATTGGGGTTTAAACTTCTGATCACCAGACTAACCATGACCAATCACTCGCAGACTCTTAAACTTAGGGGCTATAAATTTAGCCAATGTACAAAGGCAAAAGTAAAGGCACTGAAGGTGGCCCTCACCCACCGCGATCCGTTTTGTAGGGGTGTTTATTCCGTCCCCGGTTTACTATTCTCGCGGGGGCGGGACAGATTTTAATTGGGCCACCCTTGTTCCCTTGCGAGTACCCAAGGCGTGCTGACCCTTTGTAGTCGGATAAACTTTGCAGAGGAACTAGATGCCTTCTCCCAGGCATGCCAACCTGCTTCGTCCGGTCTCAACAACGAAGATGTGTTTGACGAGACCTACAGAACGGCTGGGAAGATGAACCTCGACGCCTTTGCCACCCTCTTTGATCCATGCAGTCTGGATATTCACGATGTCATCGAGCGTGCCCTGCTTGCTTCCGGTCAAGCCGTCGAGTTTGAATTGTCGAAGTTGAACATGTATGGTAAGCCATGTTCAATTCAATTCATGCCAGTTTACTGATCAAATTTTCAGGGAAAGATGGATTCTTCAAGGCTCACCAAGACACCCCTCGCGGGGACAGCATGTTCGGGTCACTGGTCGCCGTCCTCCCTTCCCTCCGCGAGGGTGGCCAGCTCTCTCTACGTGTCAATGAACGCCATTGGATTGTGGACTTTACAGAGCAATTCGCGGCGGCTACTGAGCCATCCATCTGCTTCGCTGCTTTCTTTGGCGACGTCGAGCACCAAGTTCTGCCTGTCACCTCTGGTCATCGCGTTACTCTGACATAAAACCTCCACGTCCGGTCTCAGACCAACACCACCACTTGGTCAGCGCTCTCTGGCCCGTTCCATAACAACTTAAAGGAAAAGTTGATCGAACTCGTCAATGACCCAGAGACACTCCCAGATGGGGGTTACCTTGGGTTCGGACTCTGTCACCAATATACCTACGACGAAAGGAAGCCGATTGACTGGCTTCTTGACAAACTCAAGGGTTCGGACGCAGCGCTCGCCAACGTATGCAAAGAGTTGGGGCTACCACACTCCCTCCGACTGTTATATGGGCCAGAGGGACCTTTCAACAACGTCGAGTTGCTCTCTCGCCTGAAATTGGACATGCCATATTTCGCGGACGACGACGATCAGTTTCTTTCCGACGTCCTGTGTAGCATTGGTCGGGAGGATTTAGAAAGAGTCTCGATCATTGGACGACCGCTGGATCTCGATGATGAGATGGATAACGGAAGCTACCAGCTCATGGATGTAATGAACGAACACTTCGGGGGACGTGTCACACGACACGTGTTGGAAGTGAAGAAAATGTCTACTGTCCTTTGCAAGTCCGCCTATGCAAGGTATGGGAACGAGATCACCTTGGATGCGATTTACGGAACAACATGCATGGTAATTTCGTTGGACCCAAAGGAGTCACGCGAACGACGATCGTTGTAGTTCTATCGGAGGGTGTGAGTGTGGGCGTGCATGGTTCTCATTTATACTGAGGAATGTATGATAATCCTCCCAGCCATTTTTCTATTTCAATACTGAATGAACGTTCAATAACCGAAACCTTGCGATGGAATCACATCATACCAAAAACTCGCTTTGTGGTGACTCGGACGTGGTGCGAGTGCCGGTGAATGATTTTGCCGCCTTCATTATCGACTATGTGCCTCAAGGACTTGGTAAGATGCAGATGAGTAGTTTTTTTTCGAGGACTGCGTTGGAAATAGAGAGTCGTTCGTCATAGGACTGCACATTCGTCCTTCGAGGGCTCAATGGTGATTGCATGATTAAGCTATCTCATACGATAACCACGTCAAAGAGCGAAGTGTATAGAGTGGACGATGTTTCCGAGTCAGACGAGTGCCGTACTGAGTGGTCGATTTACATTTCCATGTCAGTGTCAGTCAATTTGTGATATCCATCCTCGTCTCTAACGAGTAACAGTGGTTGAGCGCTGATCAGGGCAACGATCTACGCGCACAGAAGCGATCAGCACAGAACCAGCGAAAGAAAGCGGGGCGCCATCACCAGGTGAATATAAAAGAAGAGCATAGGTGCCCTGCCGACAGTGGCAGTAAAGATGCTACCCATGATGAGCGGCGACAACAATTTGCCTGTGCTGTGAACCATTTCGATGGCTGCTAATGCCTCGCCTGAAGGTTCCAGAGATTAGCGTTCGTTTCACAAAGACGAGACCAAAACCTGACCTTGCCTCAGTGGATTAACCGAGCCAGCGACTAGACTCCGGGTCGTAGGACTATGTAGCCGGCCAAATCCAACCAAGATGCCAGCTATATCCTGCGAGTCAAGAGAGGGACGAAACGATCGGTACCAAATCCTTACAAAGAATCAACGTCAGTGTTGTTGAGGATACGGGTGCACATAGAAACGAGATGCCCTCGAAGATGCATGACGCGATTGCCAAATGTACATCCAAGTAATCTGAAGTCTCCGGTGGTGGCAGTGATAAGGCTTCATCGTCGCTAACACCTTCGTCCATGAGAGGGATATACATAGTTTGCCGCTTGTAGTATGGACGCAAAACGCGAACGAGTGGTGGGATAATCCCAGTCAAGACCAACATGCCGCTGAGATTGTAAGCGGTGAAGAAAATACCAGTCTAGAGTAAAAGGATCAGCTTACTTCGTGGCCAAAAAATCAATACTATGTAATGCTTACATCGGCAGGAGTGAGGTGGTATTTCGATGTGACAAGCACCTGCCAGGCGGGCAAGGCGTAATTATGGCCAACCATAAAAATGAGGATGTGGACCCCACACCAAGTGAGTCGCCAATTGCGAGTTCCGTGCGATGTGCGAGTCGGCACAAGCATCTTTAGTGGCTCAAAAACAACTAAGAGGGACATGATACCACCAACAGAACGTTTAGAATGCATGCAGGAAAATGCGTTTCGTTTTTCCTCCGGAAAGGTTTCGGGAAGGACGGAAACAATGTAGACGAACACAGCCACGAACATTGTGATCGCAATGTAGAACACGATGAGAGGGTTCCCTGTCGTTGTTGTGATAGACCCCCCCACAGCATGTGGTACAAAAATGCCTAAAAGACGACCTCATGAAAAGGCGCAATTAAGCAAGTAAAACCCAGACCTAACGAAGTCCAACCTGCCATCTTACTCAATGCAGACGTTCTTAGGGGCAGAATGAGGCGCATCTTGGATGCCACGAGTTTCAGACCCACCTCTCTTCCGGGAGGCATACATCGACGATATACAAGTCGACAAGATAAGCATAAGGGAGAGCGTCGGAGAACGTGTGTAACAGAACCCCAAAAAAGAAGACCCCGTCGGCGAGCCTACCTGGCATAAATTGTGACGCGGGTATAAGGCAACTCCATGCAAGCTCTGTGATGAGCATAAACAAGAAGGCAGGTTTCCTCCCATATCGTGGTGAGATATAACTTAATATACCACATCCAACCATCGCTGGGATGTTTATGAGCAACCGTAGCGGTCCGTTCAAGGAGTACAAACATACACGAGATCCCTCCGAGTATTCCGAGTATTGTGATAACGGTGGCAAAATCCTTCACTACCTCCGGGGCATCACAGAGTGCGCGAGGGCTTGGACCAAGACTGACTGGGTCATGGTGTGAGATGGTTGAGAGCTTACAGACAGTTTGTCGTAAAATTTCGAAGAGCGTGGTCGATGGTATCACGCTCCCTAGCCTCGTGGCTATCACGACCGGAATGAGGAGTGTCTCTGGTGAAAATCTGAGTCGTTCCTTCGACAGACTCGGGCTTGAAGAATCTACGAATAGGGAAGCAGCCTCGCAGCTTGCTCGGTTCTGAGACGACATGGTGAAGAAGAATCAGGACCCCCCGCAGTTTGCCCTAAGGGTAATAATCCCTTGTTGGTGGGTACATAGCAGTGATGGGCGGCTTTTGAGGGCCTGAGCCCTGAGCCCTGAAGCCGCCTAAGCCCTTGTGAACGGCTCGGCTTGGTTCGGCCTAGGCCTTGCCCATCACTAGGGCCCCGGCCCCGGCCCTCAACCTGTCAGTGATGCTGGATGCTGATTCAGACACAGTGATATGATAATATAAGCGCTTGTGGCAGGACTAGAAGGCTACATGGTACACCTGTGACTACAACGCGAAATAATTCGAAAATTAGAATGCTGTTTACCGGATCACATAACTACTTCAAGAAAGAATCAAGAAATATATGGTAGTGAATGAGTGATGTCTCAGACAGGTCTTCAATACATTGTGTTTGATTTACAAATCGTCCAACTGGTGGTATCCATCCTCGTCTCTGACGAGTAAAAGCGGTTGAGCACTGATTAGGACGACGAACTGGGGTACAAGTGTGAGCAGAGCGTCATTGAAAGAAAGGCCCAGTGATCAGCGGCCTCACCAGGTGAATATAAAAGAAGAGCATGGGTGTCTTGCTGATCGTCGCAGTGAAAATGCTACCCATGATGAGCGGCGACAACAATTTGCCTGCGCTGTGAACCATTTCGATGGCTGCCAATGCCTCTCCTAAAGCGCTCTAGATGTTAGTGTCTATGTCACGAAGGTAATACCGACATCTGACCTTGCCTCAGTGGATTAACTGAACCAGCGACTAGGCTACTAGCCGCAGGACTGTGTATCCGGCAAAATCCAACCAAGATACCAGCTATATTCTGCGAGTCAAGAGATGGGTAATAGTCGGTGCAGAACCCTTACAAAGGATCAAGGTGGGGATTGTCGAGGATACGGGTGCGCATAGAAATGAGATGCCAGTTATCACGCAGGCTGCAATTAGCAGGTGTATATCCAGATGATCTGAGGTGTCCACTGGCACTGGCACTGGCACTGGCACTGGTACCGATGTTTCACTGTTGCTCACTTCGTCCGAGAGATGGGAAGGCATAAATTTTCGCCTGTGATATGGACGCAAAACGCGAACAAGTGATGGAATTATCGCAGTCAAGACCAACAGACCGCTGATATTGACAGCGGTGAAGAAAATACCAGTCTAAAGAGAAGAAGATCATTGTGGACCCGGATCGATTAGTACTAGTGCTCACATCGGCAGGAGTGAGATGGTATTTCGATGTGACAAGAACCTGCCAGGCAGGCAAGGCGTAGTTATGACCGGTCATAAATACGAAGATGTGGGTTGCACACCAAGTGAGTCGCCAATTGCGAGCTCCGTGGGATGTGCGAGTAGGCAGAAGCAGCTTTAATGGTTCAAAAATGACCAAGAATGATGTAATACCATTATTAGAACGTCCTAAACGTATGTGGGACAATGTGTTTCGTTTTTCTTCCGGAAAGGTTTCAGGTAGGACGAAAACGATGTAGAGGAATACAACAACGAAAATCGCGACGGCAATGTAGAAGACGATGAGAGGATTGCCTGTTGTTGTTGTGATAGACCCTCCCAGAGCATGCGGTATAAAAATACCTGAAAAGGACGATCTGAGAGTGACAAAAATGCGAAAAGTTGCAAAACCCAGACCTAAGGCACTCCAGCCTGCTATCTTACTCAGCGCAGAAGTTCTTGAAAGCAAAATCAGACACATCATGAAGGCCACGAGTTTTCAACCCACCTCTCTTCCGGGGCGCATACATCGACGATATACAAGTCGACGAGATAAGCGTAAGGGAGAGCGTCAGAAAACGCATGCAAAACAATCCCTAAGAGGAAGACCACGTCGGCGGCGATCCCATCTGTGATAAATTGTGACACAGGTATCAGGCAACTCCACGCGAGCTCCGTGATGAGTATAAACAAAAAGGTAGGTTTTCTCCCATAGCGCGGCGAAATATAACCCAATATGCCACATCCAACCATCGCTAAGATGTATATGAGCAACTCTAGTGGTCCGTCTAAGTAGTACAAACGTACACGAGATCCCACCGACTACCCCGAGTATTGCGATAACGGTCGAAAAATCCTTCACGACATCTGGGGCATCGCAGAGCTCGTGAGGGCTTGGACCAAGATTGAATGAGTCACGGCGTAAGATAGTCGAGAGTTTGCAGACAGTTTGTCGTAGAAGTTCAAAGCGCGTGGTCGATGGTATTACATTCCCCAGCCTCGTGGCAATCACGACTGGAATGAGGAGTGTCTCTGGTGAAAAGATGAATCGGTCCTTCAACGAACTCTTGCTTGAGCGGAAAGCTGGTTGAGAGTCTCCAAGCAGGGGTGCAGTTTCGCAGGTTGCTTCAGTCTGGGGGGACATGGTGTAGAAAGAAGACCACACTTACTGTATCAGATAGGAATCTGGCTGGATCTGCCGCCCGAGCCCTATTGGGCAGGTGGAAAACACGTTGGTAGGCTGTGATATTGACTCCTTGTTGTGTGCAGTGTGTCCCGTGCAGTTCTGTCCATGTATCCATCATACGTGTGGTTCACTTGAACAAATTGTCGCACCACTCGCGATCTGGACTCGCCCTGGATGTGATTTCCGAGAATAACGGATGGGTCCGAGTTTACTAACACTTAGCGTTTGTGTTAACTAATTACATAATATTAATCATGTTTAAAATGTCAATTTAATTAAAAAAATATTTGGTGCCACGCACTACTATCTGATATGTTATCCAAGACCACTATCCGTATTAAAGCATGTATAATCACACAAGACGGCGTAGATACAGTCTTCGACCTCGACCGTTACAACTGGGGAGAAATATTTCAAAAAATAAACCAAGTCATGACCCCTAATCGTAAACATGTAAGAAGTTTAGGAGCCAAGACTCTCTCATCTCCAGCTACACTCATTTCATACATGTCTGAGGAAAAAGTGAAGGCACTGCAGGAGGCCCTCACTGACCGCGACCCATTTTGTAGGGGTGTTTGTTCCGTCCCCGAGCACCAACTCTTGCTTTACTATCATGACGCTCACGGCACAGATTTAAAGTGAGCCATCCTTGTTGCCTTGGGAGTTCCAGCTGTGCTAATTAAGTGTAGTCGGATTGACTTTGCACATTCCACCACAGAGGAGTTAGAAGCCTTCTCCCAGGCATGCCAGCCTGCATCGTTCGGTCTCAACAACGAGGATGTCTTTGACGAGACGTACCGAAAGGCTGGAAAGATGGATATCGATTCCTTTTCCACCCCCTTTAATCCACGTCGTCTTGGTATTCATGATGTCATCGAGCGTGACCTGCTTGCCACCGGTCAAACTGTCGAGTTTGAATTGTCAAAGTTGAACATGTATGGTAAGCCATGTTCAATTCAATTCATGCCAGTTTACTGATCAAATTTTCAGGGAAAGATGGATTCTTCAAGGCTCACCAAGACACCCCTCGTGGGGACAATATGTTCGGCTCACTGGTTGTTGTCCTCCCTCCCCTCCATGAGGGTGGCCAGCTCTCCCTACGTGTTGATGAACGCCATTGGATTGTAGACTTTAAGGAGCAATTCGCGGCAGCTACTGAGCCATCCATCTGCTTCGTTGCTTTCTTTGGCGACATCGAGCACCAAGTTCTGCCTGTGACCTCTGGCCATCGTGTTACTCTGACGTACAATCTTCACTTCCGGACTCAGACCACCATCCCCCGAGCACTTTCTGGCCCGTTTCATGACAAGTTGAAGGAAAGGCTAATCGAACTCGTCAATGACCCAGAGACGCTCCCAGCTGGAGGCTACCTCGGGTTCGGACTTTGTCATCAATATGCCTACGACGAAAAGAAGCCGATCGATTGGCTTCTTGACAAGCTCAAGGGATCAGACGCAGCGCTCGCCAACGTATGCAAAGAGTTGGGGTTGCCTTACTCCCTGCGACTGTTGTACGGGGATCACCCTTTCAGCGACTTCAATTTCCTCTCTCGCATGAAATTGGGTGGTGACATCGGCATGGATTGCTACCAAGATAACGCGACTGAGGAGTTTCTTTCCCAAGTTGTGAGCGATTTTGGTCCGGAAGACATAGAAGGAGTCTCGATCAATGGAGGTGGACGTCCAGTACCGAATCTCGAAGACTCGGACGGTATGGATGAAGACGACGACATGATGGAGATGGATGGCCTTGAACGATACTTCAAGCAACCTGTTACACAGGTGTTGGAAGTGAAGAAGATGTCTTCTGTCCGTTGCAAATCCAGCTATGCAGCGTATGGAAATGATCTCTCCCTAGACTCGTTTTACGGAACGGCATCCATGATAATCTCGCTGAAGCCAAAGGATTCACGCGAACGATTATCGCTGTAGATTTTATTGGAGGTTGTGGGTGTGGGTGTGCACCGTGTATGGCTTTACATCAAGCAATTTACTCAGTAGAATAGAGCTGATTTCAATGTACATCAACTCGCCAGCTAGGGCGGAGGGTACCATGACAAGGTGCCAATTCACGTCACGGTCATGTTTCAGTCCCAAGGAAATTTAATTTTATGACGACTGAGGGCGTCATCTTGCTTTTTTGGGGAGTACCTGAGTAGGTCACATGTGGCATTTTAATCTGCAGCAGGCTGAGTTTGTCCGATGCCGATCAAGGAGCACGAGCCTGAGGTGAAGACGACATGCTGCTTGATTGGCAAACGCGGCGACTGTCAGAGTCCAAAACTCGCCTTCTCACCTGACACTCACTACCGTGACGCAGAACACAAGAAATGGGCGACCTGTCGCCATCGATCATGACCACCATCCTCGTATGGCCCCTCTGTACTTTCCAAATCACATACTGCATCATCTCGCTCGCTTGATTAGCCCATGAGAAATATTGGCGTTGCCGGCTACAGCGACCTCACCCGGGAAGACGGTCTTCCATCGGTCTTCTGGCCTCGCCCAAGCACGTATGGCTGCGCGTTTATCACCTAGCGTCATTCGCAATCATATGAAGCCCTCAGAGCTTACATCATCAACCCGAGGCACCAGCGCACTTTTGGCTCACGGTCCCAAAACTTCTCAGCTGAACGTACACCATCTCTGTCGACTGTACCAAGTCTATCAAGACGCCAACGTCGGTTCCATGCCACACGAAAAATGAACGGTACGACCGTGTCCGATCTTCCTCCACTGGCACCTCTAACATCCCGAGGTAAATTCGATCCTCCGCCCACTCTGCTGTCCTCAGAGCCGAGCACAAATCCCGAC
Source organism: Aureoboletus auriporus (assembly GCA_038089615.1). Taxonomy (NCBI): domain Eukaryota; kingdom Fungi; phylum Basidiomycota; class Agaricomycetes; order Boletales; family Boletaceae; genus Aureoboletus; species Aureoboletus auriporus. The sequence continues at coordinate 76,991 of JBBPLF010000048.1, forward strand.
GCTGAACTCGACAAAGTTAATCGGTAAATGCATTATTTGGTGAAAAGGGCCAGTTCGAGCGAAGCGGACACGACGCGCGGTGACCAGAGATCGATTAAGTCATTTCTTGGCAGAAGCCGCCCCTTGACTTTTTATGACTAGGTAGATCATGCAGAGGATAATTTTGTGACTCATTTCCAGTCCAAGGGCATTATTTCCAACGCAACCCGTCGTTTGAATTCGAATGTAGATTATCACTGAGAACAAACATTGTCGTAGCTAGCTAGTTATGCAGCGACCAAACCAAGATCAAACGTACGATACAAAAGCGAGATCTACGAGATGAACCGTCCCGAAAGTGAGACTACTGGACTTCTATCTTGTTGATATTCTGAATCAAATCATTCAACAAAACATCTTTGCAAACTTGAGCCACGATCAAGCTGTCTGCTGCGACCCGCCTATATTCGACGCGCGAGATCTGCTCAAACAACAGCGCCCCAAATGGCTGCATGAGTCGAGCGACCAACTGAAGGGCTCGCGTCGTCCTGTCGTGCTTAGCAGCCCTACCCGGACCACGCGAAAACTCTTGGTCGAGCAGTGGGCGGACCCATGGATGAACGAGGTACAGATCATCCATCGCAGTCAGGTCATTGGCTGTTTTGATCTCCACCTCTCCAAATATGGTCGTTGTCGCATGATATATGCAAACGTTCGTCCTCGGATCTGGTCCTGATGCGTAGGTAACTTTTTTGACAGGAATAATGATGCCAGGAAGTTCCAGCCGACTTGAGGCGAGAAAAGGAGGGGGAAGCGCAGTGAGATGATCATATAGCTTCATGACAAGGGAGAGGTCAGAGATGGATGCACGCAATTCGGTCACTTTCTGATCCACCTGGGTGATCTCCATGGGTTGTGGAATGTGTGCTGGCTCCAGTTCATTGTAGACAGTTAGATCCATAGGTAGACAACTGTTGTACGTGTTTGCAGTTCCGGTCCACGCGAGGATGGTCACGTCGCGGGATCCAGTCAGGATATGTTCCAGGAGTCGGCCAACTGCACGGTTTCGCTCGCCATATATAACAGGAATAGTGATATTGAAGATCCCGAGCAACGAATATGCCATGTCTTCCACGAGCATTGATTCACGTGTAGAAGCTAGAAGTAGCTTCTCACGTACTCTGTTCAGCCCAGGGCGAAGCACAGCAGACTGCTCTTGTGACACTTGCGACGCCTGCTGCATCTCGGAGATGATGATAGGGGACTCTTTGTGGTTCGATAACGTCAAACCAAGATATGGTTTCCAATCCGCAGTGTAGAACACGACCCTTTCAGCAGCCACGTACTCCTGATAGGTCCACGCCCGAGTATTCCATATGCTCCCCTTGAGATCAACCTTGTTCGAATTAGAGAAGACATCGAGAAGGTGGATAATCGTGAGGGTTGAGCCACGATACCAAGAAAACATGGCGACCAGGGACTCTTGCAACACCACGTTGTTGACTTTATCGACGCAGCATGTGTCACTCCATGCCCACCGTAATCCGTGAGAACGCGCGGTCGAGCAGAACGTCTGTAGTTTGATGTTTGCGCGGGATGGTTTTAGCTGATAGACCGAGATATGCTCCACATCGTGCAAGAGGGGTTCGTCCTGTTCCCACTTGTGTGAGAACATCGCATACTGGTAGAACTCCTTCACTTCTTGCCAAACACGAGCACCGTCTATCTCCCTCGTCATCGATGAGACAAGCTCAGGGAAGATCAGATGTCCCTCAAATTCTGCAGCCAACTGTGTTCTATCAAGGAGTCGACCAGTGGAAGTATCGATGAGCACCCCTGGCATGTGGGAAACGGTAGCATGGATGACCCGTCGAATTTCAGGTCTGGCATCGGTATAGAGACTACGAAGTTCTAGCGTTGATCTTTATTAACATGGGGAGGGAGTGACGTTCAGCACACGACTCACCGCGAACATGTTCGTCAGGGGATTGATCTATTTTTGAGAGCATTGTGTCAAGAGCTTCAATGGCTTCTGCATAGCGTCTTGTGCCATGTAATGCAGCATGTCTCTGCTCATAGCCTCGATAAGATGATGGATCAAGTTTGATGACCTGCGCACTGTGTTAATCATGCTACCTGCAACAAAGGGAGAAAAATATACTTCTTCCGCATCCTTCAGTGCACCCTCCAACGAACCCAACATCAGTCGTGTTTTGCTACGCTTGATCAGAGTATCTACACGATCAGCAAGATCAAGTGACAATATAGTCGACAGGTGTTCGGCCGCTTCCTTGTAGTTCCGAGAAGTAATTGCGACGTCAGAGAGTTGTTTCAACTTTTGAGCACAGCGCTGCTGAAAACCTGTAGTCGGATGGTTAGACGAGCGTTGGCCAAATCATTCTATAATCACTCACCGAGTTCCCACCGAGTTCGCTCGCCCTGGATACTCGCATCCGATATAAGGTTGCTCTGCATTTGTTGAAAACAACCCATTGCCTCCTGGATGCGACCATCCCCTTCGAGAACATCACAAACTGCGCAGTAAACAAGAAATCTAGGGACCTTGAACTGATGTGATGATTAAATTGATATCCAAGCAAGTTAAGGTAAATGTACCTTGCTGGAAACATCAAACGCGTCATGAATAGAGCCAAGAAGTAGTATAGTGTTCGTCCACTTGCTTAATAGATCACTTGATGTCGATGGACCAAGAGAGAGTGCGGCGGAGTAGGCTGCAAGTGCTTCATCATGATGATCGATCTGCGACGCTTCGTTCCCAATTCTCTCCAGTTGGCTGATACATTTGTTCGTAAACTCTGATGGAAGGAATTGAATAGTTATTTGTGATATATGCCTACGAAACTCACTAATAATCCAGTCCATGATGAACGTGTCAGCTCTCATGTCGTGGGTCGCAGTCCCTTCTATCTCGAGAAGCGTTTTTGCCGCATCAATGATATTGCCGTCCACATACAGGGACTCGCAATAACGTGTCTGTTTGTGGGCGGCAAGAAGCTTGGAGAGGCGATCTGCCTTGAGTTGGGAATCGGCAAGGTCAGTGTGGAGATGATCTGCCTCGAGTTGCGAGTGAGCCAGCTTGTCATGTAGTTCTTGAACTGTTTTATCGAGATTCGCTATTTTTTCATCTGAAAGAATGGTAGAAAATCAATGTAGTTTTTTCGAATGAGGATGAACGCACTTGAATGAGCGTTCTCCGCGTATAGAGCCCGAATCGCTTCACCCATGCCATCTTCCTTCTGGTTGACCATGCTCTCAGCGTCAGGGAACTGAACTCGAAATTCTTGAGCGATTTTTTCGATGGTTGGAATAAGTGTGCCAATAGACACACCCGCCGACCTTGCATACTGTGCAAAAAAAAACTTGAATGACTTTTTGACACGAGGATCGTCCCAATTGCGTCGGAGTTCCAGTATCTGTCATAATCAATAAGGTGGGATGAGCCATCCCATGCATTGAATATCTGATGCCTGAGCACTTGCCTCGTCACGGTAGGGAGAGGGAAGGAGGTCAAGGAGGTCCTGCAAGACGATTTTTGAGCCTCCAGCGATCACAAGGTCGTGGTTTGCTGAGATGGCCATAGAGCCAATGTTGCCTGCATGATACATGAGGGACCCGATTTGCTTGCGCTTGGCAATGTCCCAGAATGAGACCGATGAGTTGTCAGAGATTGCTATAAATGTGCCGTTGCCAGCGAGGGAGAGGAAAGAGGTGTTCTTGTGGTGAATGGGCCATTGAGAGAGTATCGTCTTGGTGTACACGTCAAGACAGTAGATATCGCCCTGGTAAGACAAAGTAAAAAGTTGTTTGTTGCCCCACCAGGCGAGAGACTGGTTGGTAGCCGAGCTGACTTGAATCGGAAAGTCGACGAGGAGACTGCCATCCTGACTGTCGTGGATCTGAACGGAATGACGGTCCCACGTCGCGGTGGCGATGAGACGTCCGGCAGGGGAAAACCGGACTGCAGCCACATCGTAGTTGTGTTTGAAGGGGTCATGGAGTCGCCTTCCAGTCGAACGCGACCAGATACAAACCGTCTTGTCATCTGATCCGCTCGCGATTTGCGTCCCATCCGGTGAGATGTCCACTGCGCGTACCCAATCTCGATGTCCTTGAATGACCATCGCTTTTTCGTGGTTCTTCGCATTCCACACCGTCACCTCGCCTTTATACGTCCCACTCACGATCCACTTTCCGTCCCGTGAGACTGCAATGCTGCAAACCTCACTTCCCGCATGCATCGGTGTCCCCACCTCTGTTCCATCTTGCACCCCCCAACGTCGAATCCTGCCGTCACTACCACTGCTCATGCAATGCACTCCGTCGGCGAGAAACACTACACGCGAGACATCTGGACAATCGATTTCTCGCTTAACGATTATCGTGGAAGGCTTGTTTTCGGATTCTTGCCTCTATCGTTAGTACTGTGCTTTCTGTTGGCTCGCAAGTTTCTCACCATGCGTCCTTGTTACCTCCACTTTCTCGTGCTCACTATTCTGTATCTGATAATTTGCCAGGCGTACGCTGGAAGACATGAGTGGTGAAAAGAAGAATGCGCGCTTGCTTCCTGGCGGCATCGCATTTTCAAGCATGCACATGTCCCTTATCGGAAACCATCAATTTTTAATATAGTCGCCTCGTGTCCTGGGCGGTGGGCACTTAATCCCCCTCAGATCCATCATGTACGATGAAGACAATATTTGATCAACCTCGTACGATGACAAGAACGTTCTAACTACTCCGTGTTTGTCACGACATATTATGATGTTTCTTTCCTTCAACCACAAGAACGTACCCCCTCCTTACACCTGACATATTTGCACCTCGATGTCACGACCGGAAATGCTCTCTTGCAATCAAACACGTGTTTCCAAAACATCTCAGAGTCTCGCCCGTCATACTCCCTCAACAAGCGCTTCATGTCGAACACTACAACGCCACACACCTATCCCAACCCCCATGTACAGAGCGCGCCTTGGGACATGTCAGGACCAAAATGTCAACTTTGCGTTGGTCTTTCTAGATGCCTCGCAAGGTCGGTTTGCATACAAACGGAGAGTTGTATTCGTGAGACAAGTTCTGAGCATTTTCAAATCCGAAATAATTTGTCAACGCTATGCTCACCAGGCCTCGTGTTCAGTATTCAAGCCTCAGGCCTTAGGCGCCAAATATCCTGCTTTCATCCAATACCCCTTGACAGTTTGCCGCGTGTCTCGATCCATCTTCTTCATCTTCAGCCATCTCCTAAAATACATCTGCCATGACAAATGCTATCGGTATCGATCTTGGTACAACCTACTCGTGAGTTTTGTGATCTTTTTCCTCAAGTCTCGTGTGTTCTCAATCGGATCCATAGCTGTGTCGGCGTCTGGCAAAACCATCGTGTTGAGATCATCCCCAATGATCAGGGTAACCGCACCACTCCTTCCTATGTTTCCTTCTTAGAGAGCAAGCGTCTCATTGGCAATAGTGCAATGAACCAAGTCGCCATGAACCCTTACAATACGTAAATCTGTCTCTTGATCTCATATCTTCGATTTTTGACACGCATTTCTCACAGCGTCTTCAATGCCAAACGTTTGATTGGTCGCAAGTTCGACGATGCTGAAGTGCAGTCTGATATCAACCATTTCCCCTTCAAGGTATTCAACAAGTCTGGAAAGCCATGCATCTCCGTTGAATACCGGGGTGAGAACAAGGAATTTGTAAGTGCTTGGTTTACAACTGGAATATACGTCCTCTAATCCCATCACAGTCTCCTGAAGAAATTTCCTCTATGATTCTCCTCAAGATGAAGGAAACTGCTGAATTATATTTGGGCTGTACCATTACCAACGCCGTTGTGACTGTCCCTGCCTACTTCAACAATTCTCAACGTCAGGCAATCAAGGATGCTGGCACCATTTCCGGTCTCAACATCCTTCGTACGATCAATGATTCCACTGCCGCCGCAATTGCCTACGGCATTGCCAAGAGGACATCTAGAGAGCGAAATGTTTTGATCTTTGATCTCGGCGGAGGAACCCTTGATGTCTCCCTCGTTACCATCGAAGAGGGTATCTTCGAAGTCAAGGCCACCGCTGGTGACACCCACTTGGGAGGTGAAGACTTTGACAACCGCCTCGTCAACCATTTTGTTCAGGAATTCAAGCGCAAAAACAAGAAGGGTAAGTAGTTGTTCTTCCGCTGTCTCGATGACACTGACTCATATCTAGACATTTTTTCTAATCCCCGTGCCCTTTGTCGTCTCCGTACCGCATGCGAACGTGCCAAGCGCACTCTTTCCTCTGCCACTCAAACTTCCATTGAAATCGATGCTCTCTTCGAGGGTATCGACTTCTATACATCCCTTACACGTACTCGTTTCGAGGAGTTGTGCCAGGACCTGTTGCGTTGTACCCTTGAACCGGTTGAAAAGGTCCTTCGTGACTCCAAAATCGACAAGGGAAGCATTGACGAGATCGTCTTGGTTGGTGGTTCCACTCGTATTCCACGTATCGTGAAGCTTGTCTCCGATTTCTTCGATGGAAAGGAGCCAAACAAGAGCATCAGCCTTGATGAATCTGTCGCCTTCGGTGCTACTGTCCAGGCCGCTATCCTCTCCGGTGACACCTCTGAAGAGACACAAGACCTCTTGTTTCTTGAAGTCGCTCCTTTTTCTCTTGATATCGAGACCGCTGGAGGTGTCATGACTCCTCTCATCAAGCGAAATACCACTATTCCTACCACGAAGTCGGAGACTTTATCTACCTATGAAGATAACCAGTCTGGTGTATTGATCCTGGTGTTCGAGGGTGAGCGTGCACGCACAAAAGACAACAACCTTCTTGGCAAGTTCGAGCTCCTCGACATTCCACCTGCTCCTCGTGGTGTCCCTCAGATCAAGGTCACCTTCGGGATCGATGCCAACGGTATCTTGAATGTCTCTGCACTTGACGAGACCACGGGCAAGCCGAACAGCATCACAATCACCAACGACAAGGACCGTTTGTCGAAGGAGGAGATCGAGCGTATGGTCAGAGAGGCCAAGAAGTACAAGGGTAAGTTTCTTGTCAAACTGCCTTAGATTTGGTATTGACATAACATTGTTACTCGTAGCTGAGGATGAGGCCGCGGCTGCCCGTATCCAAGCCAAGAATGATCTCGAGTCGTACTCCTACAATCTCCGTGACGCGCTCAATGATGAGAAGTTCGTTGGCAAGTTCGAGGGTGCCGACAAGGCGAAGCTCAAGAGTGCAGTTGATGATATGATTCAATGGCTAGACAACTCACAAAAAGCTTCGAAGGAAGAATACGAGGAGAAGCAGGGGGAGCTCGGGGCCATGGCCAGCCAAGCCAGTTTCCTCGACGGTGCGCCGGTACCTGAAAAAAGAAAAGAAAACCGTCCATAGCAGGAGCCAAACTCGATAGACTATTGTGACTTCTGCAGCAAACTTTAAGACTTACGGAGGGTAGCCGTGCACCAATAAAATACAGACAGTCTTGTCGTCTGATCCTCTAGTGATCCACTCGCGATTCTCGCCCCATCTGGTGAGATGTGGTATCTGGTTAAACCGCCCCGGACTTGGGATTGACCTAAAGATGTAACTGGTAGCTGAAGATGATTTGGAGGCCACGGTTACTCGTATCCAGGCCAAGAACGATCTCGACTCTCACTCCTACGACCTCCGTGACTCGCTCGCTGATATGAAGCTTGCCGGCAGCCGGCAATCTTGAGGGTGCTGACAAGGCAAAGCTCATGGGTGCAGCTGATGATGCCATTCAATGGCGAGACAGCTCGCAAAGGGCTTGACGTCAGAATGTGAGGAGCAGAAGGAGCTCGAGGCCGTTGCTAACTTACAAGGCAGTTTCCTTACTATGTGTAGTTACATAGTATCGTGTAAGCCTCTTTGATCCGCACAAACACATTGATTGGATCATATCATACCGAATGTTCAAGTTGGTCGAAATTTCTGTCGGTGACATTGACGCCGAGCTTCTCAGCACAGGTGGATATGCTGGATGCCAACACACCGTGAAAGTTGAATCATAGAAAAAAAGGGTATTGAGGGCTACCTTTCCAACTTTTCTGTAAGCCTCGTAGGACATCGGCCCTTGTACCGAACGAGGTACCAGAATGCCTGGGGGACGTCTTTGCAATTAGAATCCCAATCACACAACCTGCTACACCTTCCAACCAGAAAGCGGTCACATTCATTTCAACCAATATAGTCCAACGCACCACTAGTAACAACCATCCACCGCGGCATATCCCGCTTAAACGATACAAATACCTCCAAATTGTCCTCAAACCACATTGCATCCTCTTCACCTAAATCACACGTGCTATCGATACGCAACTCCCGGATCGGGAAACCTGCATCAATTCTTTGTGGAAACATCGAAAATGAAAAGAGCTTCCAGTCGGAATAACCTTAAGTTATCGGTCCCCATGAAAGGGAGGAGAGGGAGGATCATCATGCAGCCCGAAGAGCAATATCGTGTGGGGTGCATCGAGATGGCGAGAAGTTTAAGGTTCTCGAGTTCGTCGTAGAGTTTCTCTATGATACCAATGGGCCAGAGACGGCAGTTGAGGTTAAGCATCTCTATATTACGAACCAAATTCGGTGGCCGTCGGAACGGTCGCGGGAATAGTAGCTGGAGTAGTGATGTGTGCAAGAAAGTCGGTATAATCGTCCCAACGACAATCAATCCCAAAATCTTTGAGAGCAGACAGATAAAGCATGCAGATTAACGCGTAGACAGTGTATTGTGATTGGACTGACAGAGAGAGACATGTGAGTTTCAACAGTTGAATTGGCGCGCTTGGATCCCAGGCAACGACATCAAGGTTGGGGTCGATATCAGGGGGATCTCTGCATGGTCCAGATCCCACAAGATTTAGATCCTCCAGTAATGGAGCACCACGCAAGATGGTAGAGAACTCATCCCAGGATGGACATATATCATCCGAGTGGTTGCGGAGTATGAGCGTTGTGAGACGGGATGCGTGCGATGTCCAATCTAGACTCCAATCGATAACCACAGTCTCCAGGCAGATGGTTTCGAGACAAGGAGCGGAGCCACAGAATATAGTGTAAATCCCCGCGTCATCGTAGCTCCCCGGTTGATTGATACACAAGACCAATGATGTAAGTTTGGGAGCGGAAGTGACAGGTGGGCGAGATACTGCATCTAAAAAAGTATGCATTTGGTCGTCTGAAACGGTCCTCACTGAAATAGAACGCCAGTGGTGCACATGTGCAACAAGAAGAGAGTATAACGATTCGAGGTGGGCCGTGGAAGGGGTGCAGCGAAGGTGGCGTTCTTGAGATCCAAAGAGGATATGAATGCCGATCGGAAGACTTTTACTACGTTCTAGGAACGCAGTGACATGCAGATACAGTGGTTGCGAGAGCGGAGTGATGACAATGTTTGTCCACAGAGATGCTGTGGAAACTGCTGCACTGCGCCAAAGTTGACAGACGTGGGATACAATAATTTGGAAGGGGTGTGCGAGACGGACGTCGCTCCAAGATTCTATAACTTCGTCGTCTGAGGATGTTCATATGGCGGGAAGTGCCATTCGGAGGGGAGAATGGGGTGAGATGTCGGCGAATGTTCTTGACCGAGTCTTGACAGCATGATGACTCGAGTTTCGGGCTATCATATCAAGTCTAAGACGGATTGGAATACATTGAATGCATGCAATACGGACCTGGGTCAGAGTGCGAGGTAGCGACTTCGTCGCCTGGAGTTGTGAAGTAGACGAGGTAAGAGAACAAGACTGAAGATTGGGATAGCTCGTCCTTAAGTTACAAACGGCACATTTGATGATCCGTCGAGGAAGCATTGACAGGCCACGGGGCAGTGCATCGAGTCTTCAAAAGCGGAATGATTTTCCGAGTCGCATACCAAGTCACACTTCATCCGGAAAATTCGACCGAGAAAACGAGCGGCACAACGTCTCTCCTTCACTTTGATAGAAGTTCTATTAGCGAATCAAACGAAGAAACTACCATGTCGTCTGAAAAAGCTTACTTTCATAAATAATATCAATACATCCCCCTTCTGTACTCCCAGTGGCTGGTAGACTCGCCTGTATCGCTCGTCGAAGCCAATTGTATCACGGGCTCAACGCCAGACGCATCGAAATGATGGTGGCAGCAGGGTCAATCGGATTGAGGACCAGTCACGGTGAGTCCATTGGAATAGTGTAGAAAAGCAGCACGGCCTAGGTCAGGAGTTTATTAGTCGCAGTGGGACCCTTTAGGGAGCAGGACTCCTGCTTCGAGTCCTTCAAGGACAACGGAACGACTCTGGCGCAAGTGGCGGAAGAAAATATGTCGTTGAACCAAATTTACCAAATTCATTTCAGGTTACTGATAATTAGCACGGCCGCTCCGAGTCAGCAACTTGAACGTGTTCGCTGGCAAGTGATCAGAACCATGCCCGGACACGCTGCAGTTTCTGAGTGTTGCAATGTACCAGGAATCATCGCGTTGTCGGTGACAAAGCTAAGTAGTTTGTAAGCCCACTGGCACTCAAATCACGTGTACGATACATATATCCGCAGTCCCGCGCCATAGATAGATTAGTTGATCCTGTACCCGTACATCATAGTCGTCTTATAGAGCGTGGTCCAGTTCGTTTGGCTGCGTGTCTCAGTGTTTCCTGCTGTCGACCACGGCAGGCTTTCATAGTTGTACTTTGGTGATTCCTTGCCCGGCGTCTAAAAAAAGCTCTTGGCCCTAGATTGGTCAGTCTATAAGACTATAGATAAGACCATATATGTGAACTGTGCGTGGTCTGCTGGCGGTTACTGCCTTGCATTACTTCTTTTAGACGATTTTGCCAGGTGACCAGAACGAAACGGATACAAAGCTCGAACGTGTTTCACTGCCCAATTGGGTCCACCGTGCAGCCAAATAACTGATTGGCTTACCCATGCATGACCTTCCTTTGGCACCATGTCGTCCCAGAACCAAGCAACCTGTCAAACTACCCCTCTACTCGAAGACTCTCAACCGGCTTACCGCTCTAGCAATATTCTATCGAGGGTTCGATTCAGATTTTCGCCAGAGACACTGCTCATTCCTGTCGTGATTGCCACGAGGTTGGGAAATGTGATACCATCGACCACGCTCTTCGAACTTTTACGACAAACTCTTTGCAGGCTCTCCACCATCTCACAGCATGATACAGTCACTCCAGAACTCTGCGGTTCTCCAGAGGTAGTACGGGATTTTGCGACCGTAATCGCAATACTCGGCGCGTTCGGGGGTATCTCATGTATGTTCGTATCATTTGCGCTGACCAGTTCTGTTACTCAAATACTTCTCAGCGATAGTTGGGTGTGGTATCTTAGGTTACATTTCGCCGCGCTATGGGAGAAAACCGGCCTTCTTGTTTATGCTCATCACGGAGCTCACATGGAGTTGCCTGATACCTATGTCACAATTTATGCCTGGAAGGCTCGCTGACTGGGTCTTCCTTTTGGGAATCCTGTTTCATGCCTTCTCCGACGCGCTATCTTATATTTATATCGTCGACTTGTATATTGTCGATGTATGCGCCCCGGAAGAGAGGTAGGTCTGAAACTCGTGGCGTCCATGACGGGCCTAATTCTGCCCCCAAGAACTGCCACACTGAGTAAGATAGGGGGTTGGACTGCGCTAGGTCTGGATCTCAAATGCAGATTTTGCCTTTTGTTTATCCTCAGATCATGCTTTTCAGGCGTATGGGTACCACATGCTCTGGGAGGGTCTATCACAACAAGAACTGGAAACCCTTTCATCGTGTTCTACATTGCCGTCGTGATATTTATCGCCTTAATCATCTATGTCGTTTCCGTCCTTCCGGAGTCTTTTCCGGAAGAAAAACGAAAAGCTCTGTCCCGCATGCATTCGCAATATTCTGCCAGTAGCATCCCACCTTTATTAATCATTTTTGAGCCATTAAAGATACTCGTACCGACTCGCACATCGCGTGGAACTCGCAATTGGCGACTCACTTGGTGTTCAATACACATGCTCGTGTACACGCTCGGCCATTACTACGCCTCGTCTGCCTGGCAGGTTCTTGTCACATCAAAGTACTACCTCACCCCTGCTGATGTAAGTACTCATGTTAATTGATGCTGTTGCAAGCATATCTTCTTCACTGTAGACTGGTCTTTTCTTCACCAGTATCAATGCCAGCAACATGCTTGTCTTGACCGTGATAATTCCGCCAGTCGTGCGCTTTTTGCGTCCATACTACAGGCGAAGACCTCGCCTCGCGGACGGAGGTGTCGAAAACAATGAAGCATCGAAACCGGAGGCCACAGTTTACTTGGATGTACACTTGGCATTTATGGCGTCCGTCATCGCTGGGATCTCCTATTTATGTGCATCCGTATCCTCGACGACCCTCACCTTGATCCTCTGTAAGTTCGCTAACGACTATTTCATTTGTCATTTGACTCGGATGATACAGCTGGCAGTTTGGTTGGATTTGCCAAGATGCACAGTCCTGCGGACCGTAGCATAGTCGCTGGCTCTATCCATCCACTCAGGCAAGGTCAGATTCCGGTATCACCTAAACGGAGGGGCCACTGATTCTGGAGTGTTGTAGGAGAGGCTCTTGCAGCCATCGAAATGGTCCGCAATGCAGGCAAAATGTTGTCTCCTATCATCATGGGTAGCATTTTCGCTGCAACAATCGACAAGGCACCCATGTTCTTCTTTTATATGCAAATGGTAAGGGCATCGATCACTTGTTATTTCTGGTTCTTTGCTGATCATTTTTGTACATACAGGTCATACTTCTATTCGCCGCCATGCTTCTTTTACTCATCAGAGACGCGGACGGATATCACAAATCAGATGAAATATGAATCGGTTACACAACCTGTCTGGTGCATCATTATTTAAGTGAGGCATATTTGTTGAAAGTCACTATCTGTATGAGTATTGTAGCAGCCTCACACATGAGATGTTTTTCAACACTCTACCGATGCACGTTGACAATCCTCGATGACGACCTGCTTCGATCGTCTCCTACAACCCCTTAAGTCCGTTTCCGATCTACGAAAACAAGAAGTAGCATGCTTTGTGAGTAGCGACGCAGAGAAAAAGAACTAGGCACCGAGATGTATATATAGAATGCGTTGGTCAAGTGGTACATTTACTGACCTCATCGTCTTCCACAGTGCGTATGCAGCGCAGGCATGATCTAGACGGCCCAACTCATTCACCATGTGTTTATAAAATGCTGAAGTGATCTTGTTCGTCTCGACATCGTCCACGGCCCACATCATGCCAATGACGGAACGAAATCCAGCGAATTACATCGCCGACGCGAGATGGGTCACCTCGTCCGGGCTTTCTTCATTCCCGACAGTCGTATGACAAGTGAACAAGTACGCAAATTCATAATTCGCACCGAATAATGCGTTGGGTCATGAAGTGTCCGTCATAGTGGGAAAATGCAAACTTGAATGACTCTTTCCTGTTTGGGAGACCGTGACAAGCAATTTGCACCCATTCGCACTTGCTGAGCTCATCAGCAACTGTGGAAATGCAGGAGTCCTGTCCTTCGATGACCAGTGTTGGCCAATTCAGAACTGACAGACAGAAGTTCACTTTGTCCTGTGGCCTTTGCTTGACCAATTCCAAGGATATGTTTTTTTCTTTCTCCATTGCTGATTGCAATGGGTGCCATTGCTGGGCACGAATAAGTCCAGCCAGGGTCGAGGTATAAGACGAGATGTAGATCACTGTCAGATTCTTTTGTCCCCTCCTATACGGACCAGCAGCATAAGCAGAGAGAACTCGGCAGTGGGGCACCACAAATACGAGATTGAATAGTTGTCAGGATGAGGTCAACGATAGGGGAAACGACACGACCCCAGAGCTCCCGCAAGATCATTTCGTTGCGCGCATGGTGGATGTACGGAGCTTTGACGACGGCTCTCGAATATCCTCTCTTGCAACAGCCGGCGAGATGTAGGCGGGTTCGTCATCAAGGAAAACAACGAGCGCATCACAACCGTACGCGCTCGAATTCACAATAATTACGGGTCCATCGCCAGCTGAGCGTCGGAGATCGGAGTACGTAGAGGGGAGAGGGAAGCGTGAGAGACCGGGTACTGGCAAGTCGCGAATGCCGAACACAACTCTTTGCAACTCTACGTTGAGAGTCTTGAGACCACAAACCCGATCGTGTAGGTCTTCGCCAGATGAATGGAGTGTGCTGCGAATTAGTGAAGTCAAACGGGTGAATTGATCTGCCAATGTTTTTCCTTCGAAACCAGATGCGATGGCGTCTTCAAGCGGGGAACGCAGGCGAGTGAGCTGGGTCCAAAAGACACCCCCGGCCTTGTTCCAGTAACTCAACCGAATTCTTGGGACAGTGGTTGGGAAGACAAGCCGAAAATGCGTTGACGGCGAGAGAGGACGTGAGGGGCTTGAGGATAAGAAGATGCTAAGGCAGTGATGGGAGAGCAACTATAAGGTAGAGAAGCAATCGAAGAGTTGTTGCGTATGCAAGAAGTGCCGTAGGGTGGTTGAAATGTTCAGCGGCATTAACCCATGCTTTTGCAGCACTGAGATCATCTGAAGACACTGTTTGCGACCCACGCGCCAACTGGGCAAAATAAGGAACATTTCCTCTCGATCTTCAGCTTTCCCAAGCTGCGTGAAGTGGATGAAAAAACGTGTGAGTATGATTCTTTGAAGACCACAAGCTAGGATTTCCTTCACCTCCTTGTGACGAGTGTGAAGATACCAGGCGAAGTTGATTAAACCCGACGATCGAAGAGGGTGCCCCGGTGAGACAAGTACCAGTGTATTTCGGAAGAGGACAATTTAATTGCCTCATGGAGGTCCTGGAGTGCGCCAAATTGGTTGTACCGACTAAACAAATCCTTTGCCAGTTGGTTTAAAGACATAGGTCGATCTGGGTGCCCTGGAGGGCGAAGTATCAAAGCCGCTCGGTCAAGAGCAGTGGCCTCGTTGAGGTCTTCCACTGCACCAAGTTGGTTGTACCGAGTCCAGACACCGTGCCAGTGGGTGCGTCATGCGCGAAGTCAATGGTCTTGTCAGGGTTCTCCGCTCCCCCGAATTGGTTGTACTGCATCCAGATGTGGGCTGCAAATGAACCAAGCAGTCAAATTGCTGGGGATGGCTGATGACTAGGGGGACAAGGATCTAGCGCATCACAATCAAGAACAATCACCTCATCGACATGGCGAGTCACGCTGCCTTGTTTGAAGTTATCATGAAGGGAACACGCCTGTGAGAGCTGCTCGACTGCCAGTGGTAGATACGTTATTTCATTGATATCGACGCTGATGGAAATTGACAACTGCCCTTGGATTCCATATTTTAGACCGATCCAACTTGTTTGAACAAATGTCAGAAATTTTGGGATGCAGACCAGATGACTCGAACCGGATGAAGACCATCGTGTGAGTATCTGCCGCTAGGTATGGTAGCTATTCTGCCTTTATGAGGTGATGTGGCGTATCCTCGATAGAGGGTCTGGTAAAATCCGTGAAATGTTTGGATACGCCACATCACCTCACCTCATAGAGGGGCTGGTCGCCAGACTGTACAGTAGCTGCGCCACGGCCTGCGCGGGAACTCTGAATCACGTCTTGCAATAATTCACATACAGTAACAGAACCTGTCGCATCAGCAGATCCATCACACACCACTCTCGGGTCATAGGTTGAAGGAAACATACTATAAGGTCAATCACTTCTCGTCTCCCCGACAGCCCCGATTAAAGCTCAATAAATTTGAACCTAGCGCCCGTCGACCTGAATGTACTAATATTGATGTTTCTGCTGTTATATAAAAGGAATCTCGCCGTACTCGATGCATAAACTGTTCAGTGTAGGGTAATCATGAAATTTTTCCTGAGCCCGGGAACGCCGTTGAGAGGGTTACTGCCATGCTTTTCCACCCACAGAATGACGTGGGTCAAATTCAAAGAAATCACTAAGTGCCCGACTCTGGTAAAATAGGAAATGCATGCTTGTGTATTGCTCGAGCACATTTTTATCATATTATTAGTGACTTGAATATATCGAATGTGGTCGTCGTCAACTCAAAGGCTCTACTTCACCTTGGTATCTGTCCACATCTCTTACGAGGAATAGCAGCACACCACTAATCGGAACGACAACCTGCGGTTACAAAAGTGATTAGAAGAGAACCAACAAAAGGTCAAGTAGTCAGGGCCCTCACCAGGTGAACATAAAACAAGAGCAAAGGCGCCGAGTCAATCGTCGCACTCAGTATGCCACCCATCAAGATCGGTGAGACTACCGTGCCTGCAGTATGTACCATTTGGATCGCTGCCAACGCTTCTCCTAAAGCGTTTCAAATGTCAGTACCCAATTCACGTAGGTGATGTCAAAATTTAACCTTGCTTCAGTGGATTGACCGATCCAGCGACTAGGCTACGGACCATGGGTGTATGTATCGCGTAAAATCCAACGAAGGCGCCAGCTGTATTATATGGGTCAAGAGAAAAACGAAACAAGTTTTATCCAATCCTTACCAGGGATCAAGGTGTGGATTGTCGTGGATTGAGCTGCACACAAGAACGAGATGCCCGTGATGAGGCACGCCGCGAAAGCTAAGTGCACATCCAAGTGGTCTGACGTATCTAATGCCGATGTTTCACTGTTACAGATATCTTCGTCCACGAAGGGGAAACGTGTGATTCTTCGGTTGTAGTATGGTTGCAAAAAGCGAACGAGGGGTGGAACAATGACCATCAAGACAAGCATCCCTGTGAAGCCAACGCTGGCGAAGAAAATACCTGTCTTGAGTAAAGAAGATTAGATCACACGCCGAGTCACGCCCAGACTAATTAATAATACTCACTTCGGCGGGGTTGAGATGATATTTCGAAGTGGCAAGCACCAACCAAGCAGACGAGGTGTACGAATTGGCGGCGATGAACACAAAAGTGTGTAGTGCGCACCAGGTAAGTCGACAATTTCTGGTTCCACCTGATGTAGGAGTCGGCACGAGCATTTTTAACGGCTTAAAAATATTTGAAAAGGATGTTGAGAAGGTGGTGTGATGAATGGAAGGTTCCGAGTGCAGGTGAGACAGTGCATTCCGTTTCTCCTCCGGAAATGATTCGGGAAGGACAAAGATAACATAAATGAATGCGGAAATAAACATTGCAGTTGCAACGTAATACACGATTGAAGGGTTTCCTGTTTTCGTCGTGATAGACCCTCCTAGAGCAAGTGGTATACACGTGGCTACAAAAGATTATCTGAGAAAAAAAAGCAAAATTTACAAGTAAGTTCGGACCTAGTATAGTCCACCCGCCTATTTTACTTAACGCGGCAGTTCTTGAATGTGGAATGAGACCCGTCAAGAGGGTCACATATTTGAAACACACCTATCTTCCGGGACACAAACGTCGACGATATACATGTTGATAAGATAGGCATAGGCGAGAGGGTCGGTGCATAGTTGGCATAACACCCCCCCGAGAAGGATCCATCCAGCGAGCCAATCTGGCGCATACTGTGATCCGGGTACCAGACAACTCCCAGCAATGCTGGCGATAAGCAGGAGTACGAAGGCAGGTTTTCTCCCATAATGAGATGAAATATGACTTAATATGCCACATTGAGCCATCGCTAGAACGCTCTTAGAAACGACAATAGTCACGAAAATTATTACGAACACACATACTCATGATTCCTTGGGCTGTCCCGTATATCGCTACGACGGTCGAAAAAGACCGCGCTATCTCAGGCGCGTCGCAGAGTTCAGAGGGGCTTTGTACAGGATGGGCCAGATCACCGTGTGAGATGGTCATAAGTCTGCAGACTGCCAACCGTATAAGTTCGATGAAAGTGGTTGTTGATATCTGTGTCCCCAGATTAGTTGCAAGTACAACCGGGATAAGGAGTGTCTCTGGTGAAAGTCTGAATGGCTTGCTTAATGGATTCCTCGTCCGGTCGGCTAGTCTCGGTTGTTCAAGTAACAGGGTAGTTTCGGAGGTTGCATGGTTCTGGGGAAACATGGTGGAGGAGAAAGTTGTGTGGCGTACACTGGTAAGACCCCTGTGCAGTTTTTAAAACAAAGAATAGGCTGTGTCACTGTAATTAATCAAGTAGCATAAAAATAGGAAAGTAAACAGGCCCGCAGCAGTGAGGTATACCTATTTGGTACAGTCAGCGGGCTTTCGCTGATACCCAGACTGATGTCGTGGAGGGTCGTGCAGGATATCCCTGGGATTCCCTGTGTAAGTGACGACTTGGTAAGTAGTGAAGCCGGCGCACTGGCGTGTCGCGGGTCTTTTCTTAGAGACGAGCTGTTTAATTATGTACGAATAACCTTAGATAAGGTATCGTCCCTGTCTTGGTCGGAAGTGTTCGGCGACGATAGCTGTGGTAGGGGCCGTGATATACTTGCAACGAGCCAGGTCCAGTGCAGTATCAAGAACGGCGTGATGGGCTAATGACAACCTGTTGTAGGAACAAGCGGCCCATTGGTACTCTGGCAACCCGCGGGCCGTCAGGAGTTCTGACTTGATGTGACCCAAGCAGGACGTCAGGTCTGGATGCAAACGAATTCCGGAGCACGGCGTGACAGAGATGGAGACTTCAGACGGTATGTCCCGCATGGCGTGTGCCGGCACAGGGGTGGTGGTGTATCGACACGTGTATCCATAAGGGTGTCTCACGCGCATTTTTCATGTACTAGTAGGGTACTAGTAGGTGAACTAGTAGGTGACTAGTTGAGAGAAAAGTAGAGCGACGAGTGCGGCTAAAAATGCTTATTCAGACTCCGCTTGTATTTCCGGAGACGCCCGTGGCACCGCATCTTTCCAAATTTAGACAGTCGTCAGAAAACCTAAGTGGCTGAAGCCGGAAACGTCCGGTGCACTGCATATTGCTAAATCAAGACGACGCGCTCGCTTCAACGCGTGATTATGTAAGCCGGCGACGCCCGGTGAACTTCACTGCACGGTGGGAGGCTGCAACACAACTAGAGGGAAAAATCCCAGGAGAACTACACAACCAAGGGAAAAAAACATCGCCAGTTGAGAAAAATAGTGTGATATAGCTATTCACTGAGTGACCATGCCAATTCCCCCCCCTCTTTCTCTGCTCTCCCCTTCAAATGCCACAGCAATCAGATCATTTGGATCATTGGCAAAGATGGCACGAATGGCCTGGAGGATGTAATACAATTTTGATGTACTAGATACTTCCTTCTTCCGGTCAGCAGTCTTCACGTCTTGAGTTGAATCCAAAAAGATCTTCATGCATGTAGCCTTGTTTTCTTGACACCAGTCCAGCAGCTTAGATGTACGAAAAGAGAGGTTGCAATCCCAATGGATCAGGGGGGCTTTGAGTTTGTCAGATGATTTGCCGGCACTGGGAGTGCTGACAGCAGAGTGTGTAGTCGGATTCTTTGCCGCCTTGGACATCGTCGAGCATCCAAGGGCGGGGCTATAGGCTACAACACAGCCTCTACAGTTTAGTCGGCACTTGAACCTTACTGAGTCACATGTGATCACATGTTTTTTTTCACACTACTAGTAGGATAACTAGTTCCATGATGTGAAGCTGCATGAGACACCCTAATGTACTACTTGATGAAATCTATTCGAACGTCAAGATCGATGATCCATGAATGTCAATCGCTGTGGTATCGTACTGAGAGAATGTAATATGCATTGGTTACATGAATGTATACGATGGCAAAAGAATGGGCGAAAGCCTGATAGGGCTTCCCAGCCCTCAGATGAGACCAAGATCAATTACTTAGGGTCAGATGGGCACAAATTGGCATGGAAAAGGGCAAGTGTGGGGCTTAGTGATAGGCTGGTATAAGAAACCCCTAAAATTAGAGGGGGTTCTTTGATGATGTGGGGCTGTATGAGTTGGCAAGGAGTTGGCTTTGCTACCAATATTGATGGTATGATGGATGGGGATCTCTACCTTCAAATTTTGAAGGGTGAGCTGCAAAAAACCCTAGAGCATTATAAGCTCAATCCTCCTGATATCATCTTTAAGCAGGACAATGACCCCAAGCATGCTTGTAAAAAGGTGAAGGAGTGGCTAGAAGAGCAGGATTTTGAGACTATGGTTTGGCCTGCACAGTCTCCTGACCTGAATCCTATTGAACATCTATGGGGATGACTCAACAGGAGGCTTGCAGAATATGAAGACTCTTCTAAAGGAATTTTGGAATTGTGG
>JBBPLF010000049.1:7273-96679 GCA_038089615.1 Aureoboletus auriporus
GATGAAGTTCCCTTTCCAAGTGCGGAGGGATTATAACCCCCTAACAACCCCCTAACCCCCCCGCAAAGAACCCCCCCCCCCCCCCCTTTGTCGAGTTTCAAAAGGGGTGCACCTTCACGATTTTCTCAACCGAGTCTCAGTTTTGATATGTCCGCCGACTTTCAGCCCATCCATGCATTTGACGGCCAACTTCAATTCCAGGTGGCATATAACTGGAGCAAAGACGAAGTACCCAACAACCTATTTACTTTCATGTGGTTCTGATTGTTGTAAAGATTATTCATTTTCTTAGCAGAGTCGCGTCCAATCCAGCTACCTTCGGGGCTCCGAACGATACTGCTAGCAAAGAAAATTTCAAGTTGCTATACGAAACTATAACGCACCTGATGTAAGCACGACAATCGGTACTCGACTCTAGATTCATGACATCCATCTAGTGAAGGAGGGACACGTTACTCGACCCCCACGCCGGTGCAACAGATACTCCGTAAAAACCAAACTACTCCTGCCCTCGATCCCACTAAGAAAATTCCATGGACCGTGAACAACATATCAGAAGCATACTTCATCATTTTCGATCTCCTCGGAGTCTTCCTCTCGTTAATGGGACCGGCTCCGATTACGGCTACCGCAAAGAATTACTTCCTACCTCTCGTTGTAGTCTATGCGAGATGGTGCGGGAAATTAGCGAAAAGTAAGAGCTTTGCACCGACCGTTGCTCAAATCACATGGTCGAAGAAAGACAACAGCAACACCTGGCACTCTTTTCTCGGTACCAGCGCCAAGGGATTTGAAGCTACTTGGAAAGACGTCGTAGGGCAGACACGTCACGGCTATCTTAGCGGTATTCTGAAGGCGCCATGGGCCGAATACGGAAAGTCGCCTTCGAAGGATAAGAACGAGAAGGCAGGGACCAACTTTGGAAACTGCGGCGAGACATATCCGTTCCTCTACGTTCTAGCGTCAGTCAATCTTTCATAAGAATTCGATGAGTTTCATGACAGAACTTTATATATAGGGATTCGACACTCAAGGAAAACAGCCATGGAATCGCCCTCACCGTCGCCAGCACCCATAAAAACGAATCATACAATGGCGAAAATTACTGGAAGGAACGTGGTGGCTTGTTGCCACCTTGTATGAACTGTGAGCAGTTGATGGATTGGTATGGGGTGAAGGCTCGCCTGCCAAATTTCAAGCTCTGGACATAACTCACACTTGAGGCTGTCATTTGCTTTCGGGCACTGGGGTTGGTGGTGTATGATAAATGACAATATTCAAGTTAGCTGCATGTTTTTCCATCAATTATGACGAAGAGCACTCCACATACTACGAATTCTTTTTCTCGCGATATTGTCCCTAGTACCAATCCCACCAGGCCCATGACCCGCACCAACGGGACCAGAAGTTAGAATTCTGGACCGGCGACCGCGCAGTTACAGCCAACCTGATAATAAAAAGTGTAGCCCTGTCAAATAAGTAAGAAAGAGAAATACACGCCAGGGAAACAGTGACAGGCCATAACTTCGTCAAGCTGCGGAGTCTTGAGGATGCTGTAGAACCGATACTTAAAACCCAGCTGTCATCAGCTGTCACCAGAATGGATGGAACTGAGTTCAAAGTCACTACGTAGTCACTCTTGGCTTGACTTGACTTGAACGAAGTGAAGTTTGGCCATAATGGCAAGTGTCGTTACTTAAAGCTCGCTTTGAACTCACTTCGATAGCAGCACACGTATTTAGTTTGCAGATTGTTCGTACGGTGCTTCCCCTACGTCCCAGGGGCGTGGTACTGATGTGGCAGCCGCTGGTAGAGCCACGAAGCAGGGCATCCGAACTAATTTATTCCACCAACAATACGTCTAAATGACCACCCGACCCCATCCAGCCTGAGCCTCGTCCACCGACGATGGCCTTCAAGAAAGAGTGGAATGACTTCATCCACTATCGAAATGCGTACTTGCTTGCGTTTTCGGCAACGACAGGATACATTTGTTTCGGATGGGACATTGGACTCATTGGTGGTGTTATCGCTTTACCCTCCTTTCAACAGTATTTCGGAATTCATAAGGAGTCGGCGAGCGCACGCGCTGCGTTGAGTGGTAATATCGTTTCTATACTCCAAGCTGGCGGATTGTGGGTGTTTTCTTCATGTTCCTAGTGCGGGTACTGACGTGTTGAAAGCTTTGGCGCGTTGGCGTCGACGTGGTGTGCAAGTCGGTATGGAAGGAAACTACCCATGCTCGTTGCCGCCATCATCTTCGTCGTTGGGAGCGTGATACAGTCGATCGTCGGCCTCGGTAGTACGCCCGCTATCGGACTCAAGCTGCTTTACTTTGGTCGGTTTTTTGGTGGCGTCGGCGTCGGGCTCATAGCTGCGCTCGTACCGACTTATGTATCGGAATGTGCACCGCGGATGATTCGTGGACGGTGTACGGGAAGCATCGAAGTGGCAGTCGGACTAGGAAACATGTTGAGCTGCACGTATCCCTCTTTGTACTATCCTTTTATTGCATCTCACCTTTTCTCCAGTTTGGGTGAATTATGGTGTCGCCATCCAGATTCCGTTTGGACAGACACAGTGGCGTCTGCCCATCATTGTCCAGATTATTCCTGGAGCTCTCTTTTTCATCTTTATGCTCTTTCAGCCCGAATCGCCGCGTTGGCTCGTTGAGAAGGAACGCTACGAAGACGCAGCGACATCTCTCGCTTATATCACGCGTACCGATCCCTCTTCTCCCGCGGTCCAATCAATCCTTTTCGAAATCCGCGCCGACTTTGTGGGTCGTCACAAAATGGGCTTATTGGCCCAGTTCCACAAGATGGGCGAAAACAAGACGACCGCGCTCCGGTGCTTCATCCCCCCCTTTCTCATCTTTCTGCAACAATGGACGGGTACGAACGCGATCAATTACTACTCACCATTGATATTCGCCTCGCTGGGTATTTCGAGCACGACGGCCTCCCTCCTCGCCACCGGGATCTATGGCGTCGCCAAATTTGTCACCGCATGCCTCGTACTCGCATTCGTGATCGAATCCTGGGGACGCAAACGCACACTCATATACGGCGGACTCGCGCAAGGTCTCATGATGCTCTGGATAGGCGGGTACGCAGCCATCCACCCTAAACCTCACGTTGTCCCCGCGACGTACGTCTCCCTGGTTGCCATCTACCTCTACGGCGTCTTCTTCTGCCTCGGTTGGGGTTTCACGCCGCTTGTGCTCGGGTCGGAGATCGCACCGGGACATATACGGCCGGGAGTGATGGCGCTCGCGTCGGCCACGACATGGTTGTTTACGTATGTGATTGCGCAGGTAACGCCAAGGATGTTGGCGAAATTGACGTGGGGGACATATGTCGTATTTGGGGTCGCGAGCGTGGGGATGGCTGCGTTGGCGTGGGTAGGGGTACCGGAGACGACGGGGGTGCCGCTCGAGGACGTCAAGTGGTTGTTTGAAGGAGATTATTGGGTAAGGTGTGTTCAGGATGCGCCGGGGGGACAGTGGGTGCTTGGGAAGCGGCGGGCGTTGGGGATCGGGGAGCTGAAGGCGTGTGCTGGGCACGATGCGTCGGACGAGTGTGTAAAATCGTCGGCCGTTACCTGCGGATAACTTCACCATTATACGACACCAACAAATGTACAGTTTAGCTACATATGAGCTCGCACAACGATGTTTTGGGTTTGCTTGCGGAGCAGTGCCCGCCGGCGGCGGAACCGACATACTTTGCCAGTGACTTGAATCTGAGATCTGAACCCCAAACACAAGAGTACTAGTGCTTCAGCCAATCATTTCCTTCGCGAATACTAAGATCCTTTTCATTCTTACACAATAATACCCATCATACATTCTGCGATGATTTCAAGTTGAACACCCGCGCCAAGAATGACTTGGGCGGCTGGGAGGGGAGACCCATCGCTACCCTACCCATGGCTTCCTTGATGTCCACGTCCCTACCAAGCCCGACCAGTACAGTCCCCTTCTGGAGTTTCGCATAGTCCGGTGGATTCTGTCCAGCTAAGAATGTTTTGGCCTGCTTGGCAACGTAGGCCGAGTTCTGGGGCGTCTTCGGGACAGCACCAATATACATCACTACGCATCCATTAGCGATTTTGAAAACATATCGAACACACATGCTTAAAAATTCAAGTCTCACCTGCCGAATCGGTAACGCCAGTGTGTTCCGACTCGACAGAATGTACCACGTCCTTGAAAAATGGAAAGAAAGAGAACACATGAGGCATATGATGAAGAGATGATGAGAAATATCACCTACGCAATGCCAAAAGACCATGTCGCCAGGGTTGACTTTTGGAACAGACGTCATCGTTTCCTCAAGCCGGAGATGTGGGTGAAGCTTAGGAGTCGGTCGGGGACCAATGAAACCACTGCCCTGTGGCAGGATGCCGGGGAAGTCTGCGGTTGAGATATCTACTCAGAAATTCAAGCCACCATCCCAAAAAACAACAGGGCGACAAGCATACCAAACTTCCAGTTCTTGTGGTCAAGGATGTCAGGGGAATCCTCGGGCACCGTCGGGCGGAAGAACGGTCGAAGGATTGTGTAAGCGTTCGACAACTGGACGTCAGGGAAGACACGCAGGGTTCCTTGTGTCGGCGCCGTCTCGCTAAGGGATCGATCACCGAATTGACAATAATTGCATAACGAAGATATGATCAACCCCAACGGACCTCATAGCCAACCATCCTTGGAAGGTCCTGAACACGGTAGCTTGTCCTTCGCGTCCGTACAACGAGCTGCTCGCGTTAAGACGGTTCTCAAGTTCGTAAGGATCATGCTGGCGCCAGTTTCCAACAAGAATGTCCTCGAAGCAGCGACGGAAGGATTTATCTTCCCATCGCTCGATCGCACCACCTAGAGATAGTTCAATGTGTCAAATCATGGATGCGATGAGGTGACATACTATCCACATGAGGTGGGAAACTTGTCCAATAACTTCCAGGGCGGCGAATTCGGAAGCGATCTGCGTATGTCAAAGGAACGGAGAGATCGACACCTTCGAGT
Organism: Aureoboletus auriporus; assembly: GCA_038089615.1. Taxonomy (NCBI): domain Eukaryota; kingdom Fungi; phylum Basidiomycota; class Agaricomycetes; order Boletales; family Boletaceae; genus Aureoboletus; species Aureoboletus auriporus. The sequence continues at coordinate 12,300 of JBBPLF010000049.1, forward strand.
GTCTTCTTGGACTTGACGTGGTACAAATTATTAAGCCAAGCAGATGCCTTCAAGACGCCTGCATGCGCACGAGCTTGCACTTGTGGGCGTGTCCAGCTAGAACGTCATTGGGTAAGAAACGTGATAAGAGAGGAAAACAGGACCGACTAAAGGTAGAAAAATTGCTTGTCGTTCCAGGGGAATCCTGTCCGAAGAATAGTCAGAAAACGCTTGAGAATCGCTTCGGCTAGCTCAGAGAGGGATGTGAACCTTCCGCATGCGGGTTAGATTTGATAAATTTTTCGAGCTCAATCTTCCACCCAGAAGCAGTTTTGGCGTCAACGACATCACGAATCACGACAGTGCCTTTGCGTCTGATCACGTCGATCTCTTCGGGGGTCAGCTTGTCCAAATCTGCAAGGGCGACTTGGGGAATGAACTATTGAATGATCTTAGCTCATGACACAGCCTGTCGATCGATATCACGCTCACATTGGAACCAGCTTGCGCGATCTCGGCAGTGCGTGTAGCCAGCTCGTCAAGAATGTCGTTCCACGACTCTGTCAGGTGTTCTTCTGTTGTCGACGAGACAAGTTCGCGCTTCAAGTCTTGAAAGCGGGAGGGCCATCCGTACCAGTGTGCCATGATGAGCAAGGACGAACACTGTGTTTACGGGGAGGATGAAACAAAACCTTAGTACACCAATTAAGTACTTAACATGACATCGTTCATCGTTCAAAACCACCGTTACTACTTACACCGCCTCTTTGTTTCGCCGGTTGTGGGAAATTATCTCCTTACGACGGCTTCTGGGGACATGCCGCTGTCAGGTTCATACTTTACGCTGAAACATTTCCGGAGTACCATAGCCCTGGTCCATAAGTATTGCAACAAACACTTTGCATTCCGGAGTGGCAGTACCATCTGGACTCAGTTGCCAGATTTTGTCAGTTATTTATGGCTACAATAACACTGTGAACATCTTATTTCAGGATCAGAACATGAGGACATGCGATGAAGAGCATTAATGCAGGATAAATGTGATTGATCCACAAAGCGTAGGTACGATAAGATCGAAATGTGCCCGAAGATTAAGATGTGTAAAAAAAGACGACAAAACGAGAAGCGAGGCCACTGGCAGTGTATTATTGTTCTTCCTCATCTTCCTCATCCTCGACGCTAGCCTCCTGGTACTGTGATGATCATCAGTTGGAATGACTGCAGTATTCCCAAGAAAAGTAACTCACCTGCTGATATTCAGCGCTACCCGCCACAAGAAAGAAAATTAGCGGTTGAATAACTTTAACAGATATCAGTGCCTCACATCAAATCGTTGGCGTTGCTCTCTGCTTCGGAGAATTCCATGATATCCATTCCCTCCCCAGTGTACCAGTGGAGAAATGCCCGACGTTTGAACATCACAGAGAACTTCGAAGGCGGGATGAAAAGTAAGTTGTTGACATTAAGAAGAATACTGACCTGTGCAAGGTTACGCTTGAACAGTTCTTGTATGCAGGTAGAGTTCGCAAGTGCCACGCCAGCCTGAAACCCTTGAGAATTATTGTATGCAACGTTTAAGAGACAAACCTGTGGTTGTCCAACTGGGGGAACCGAGCATAACGACACAGAAACGTTATCAGGAATCCACTCTACGAAGAGGTTGGAGTGCTTGCGTTGCAATTGTGCAATAGAAGTCTGGTACAGGCTTCAGCAAACGATACAGTGAATATATATCCCATATCTATACCTCTGCCTGAAGAGTGGATATTAGTCGAGATCTGCGGGCAAGGCGTAGACACGCACCTCATTAGAAGACACTTTGCCTCGGAAAATACATGCGGCGGTAAGATATCGTCTGCAGAGAAGATGAAGGTTCGACCAAAGGGTACAGTCGGATACTCACCCAAAGCGTGGATCACATGCAACTAACAAGTTTCGGCGATCGAAAAGCCTAGAGAAATGGGAAATTGACTGAGTTACATGGGATGAACACTCACGAGGCGGTCAATTCGGGAACAGAGAGCTTCTGGAATGCCTTGGCCTTCGGATCGTAGAATGGGGCGAAGCTGGGCATGAGGAAGTGAAGCTGGGATGTACGGTCAGCATAGAGGGAAATGCTGTACTCCTCATGACCTACTCGAGGGAATGGTATCAAATTCATTCCGAGTTTCCGCAAGTCACTGGCAACATCGTTCACGCCTTGATAATCAGGATACAAAGGAGAACCTACCCATTCAACTGTCCGGGGAAGCGAAGACTTGTGCTAACACCGCACATGACTTTCGAAATGAGCTACGTGCATGATCAGAATCAACGGCGGACTGTCAATAAAACAATTTACTTACCTGATTGAGGTCATCGAAATTCGGGGTCTTGATTTTGAGCGTTCGAACGGCAATATCGTACCTACCTATGATCAGTAGCCCGAAGGAGTATAACCGGTCAATTGATTTACAATGCCTCGTTATCGATGCATATCGTCAGATCACAATTGTCAACAAGCTGGTGAATGGAGAGTAAGGCGTTATACGGCTATTTGCTAATTAGCAATTGGATGGACCATGAGTATAAAAACTGACTTCGACGACTGTTTCTGAAACCTGATGGTGGCCATTAGCTACATCCTTACCGCGTAATTTTTACACTGACGTTGGGCGAAGGCAAAATTGAAAACGTTTGAAGCATTCGGTCGGGGTATTCCTGCAGACAATCTAAGGGGTCTGTTTATAACGAAAAAGTGAACATTCTTACCTCCCGTAACTTGGACAAAAGTAAAGAGCCCAGACCAGCACCAGTACCTCCGCCAAGAGAGTGAATGATTTGAAAACCTTGAAGGGCTTCGCATGACTCTGACTGTCTTCTTACAATATCAAGAATAGAGTCAATGAGCTCAGCACCTGAGAACAGTTTCATTCGAGGCTTGCGATCGAGATTCTGTACACTATACCTTCAGTGTAATCTGTCTCCCGGGAAGAATAAGCATGGCTTGTGAATCAGCATCACAAGAATGCCGTAACTCACATCCCTTGGCCCAATTGTTACCAGCCCCTGATTCACCAGTGAAGAATGTATCCGGTCGGAACAGACTTCCAAGCGGCCCAGATCTCAACTGCTACGTTGTTAGCCTCGGCAGACATTAAGCGCACTATAAAAACTGACATGGTTGCAAACCCCGGACTCGAGATCAACCTGAACGCTCCTCGGGACGTACTTTGTCGGGCCACTGGAATCGATGGGAGTAAAATACACCCCAGCCTTTCGAACCGAATCAGCTCAGCGTTCCGTGTCTGAAAGTAAGACACTGACACGTTCTATCTGCAAAGGATCCTTGCCCACGTACATCTGGGGGGGTCCGCGTTCGAAGAGTGACGAGGTCATCATCCAAAAAAAAAAAGAATATAACAGTAAAGGCATACCCCTGATTCATCAAGCCCATGCTCTGCAAGGAGCATTTTCCAAAACCTTTCGCCGACTTGATTTCCGGCCTGCAATTTTCCGGTTAGGAATTAGGGTTCGCGACGTGAGCCTGGCTTTATTTACCTGACCAGCCTGTCGATTGTGATCAAGACAAAATCAGTGAGGATAGAATACATTAGGTATTACCTGAACGTTGATGATTTCTCTAGACATGGGGGAACAAAAGGAAGAATCGATAGGCTGAGGCTAGGGTTGAATCCCCATTGACTCAAATTTCCGTTTTAGGAGATATTGCCTTTCTGCCGGGCACGTGACCGTGTTCTTAATAATTACGCGTTTGCTTGCCTTCCGAATCTGGCAATTGGCCAAGTATGCGCTTCAGAGCAACCGTGGAAAACATCCCGATATTCTTCCGTGAGTTCCCTTGCAAGCTTTTATGTGCTGCGTTGAGTTTCGCGGCTCAGGTATCATACAGGCGGTCGAGAAGCTCCAAAAGAAATGCATCATAAAGTTTACCGAGGACGAGATGCACATCATCTGCAACGACGACGCCAACGAAGGTGGAATCCAAGTCTGGTCGTGAGTCACTCACGGCAGTCTCGTTCCTCGTGTTGACCTCCTGGAACAGCGTAATCAAGGTCGAATCTCTGTTTACAAACTACCGCATACAATCCAATGCGGAAAATAAAATCACCGTCTCGCTCTCCACCGAAGCACTTGTTTCTGCCCTCCGGTCTTCGTCATCTTCTGCATCTTCTGCTTCAATAGCAGCTGCGATCCTGCCTTCTTACGATGCTGATGAACTTGTCATGAAATTGGCCAAGAAGAACGACCAAGCCGTGCTCAGTTTCGAAATGTTTGGGATATCACGATCAGGTCGGAAGGTACGCGTGGCGCACGACGTTCGCATCGACGTCATGCGTCCTTCTGAAGTTGACAAACTACGTGAGCCCTTGTGTCCCGAGCCACAAGTGTGTTTCCTCGGCTTCAGAAAGTCAAACGAAAGACATTAAAGACATAGCGGGCCAGGTTACTATTTTATTCCCCCCGCTGCTAAAGATGCGCACTATCGTCGAAAGGCTCCGCCCTCTTTCCGATGTGCTGGCTCTTAGAGCGAATAACAGCGGCAAACTTCAAATCGCGATCAGTACTGACAGTGTCAAACTTGAAACACAATGGGTGGGGTGCGCAAACCCCTCTATGAGTATGCTGGTCACCGTTTCACACAAATAGCACGCTCACCTTGATCGTGTCTCAGGACAAACTGACGAGAACGCTCCCGAACCAGACATCACTGAAAATCCAGACCCGGAAAAACTATTTACCGTGCATGTCTCTATTCGCAGTTTCATCAAATTTCTCAACAGTCATGTCGTCTCGACCACGACTGTCGCATGTACGTGACTCTTCTACTGAATCTGTTCGAGTCTCATGACATTCGCTAACCTAGCTATTTGTCAAAACCATTGTGCGATTCTCTATGTGTATATCGGAGATGTGGCGGATGCCGGAGGTGTCCTCACGTTCTACATTCCAACCATTATTGATGATGATTGAGGGTAGAGTGTTCCAGCGCGTGTCCGCAGTGGATTTACTCCTTGTTGCAACCTCTGCCAACAAAATACAAATAGCTCACTTGGGACAATTCCGTCGGGTTGATTGTTGCCCCCGTGCCAAAAGTTCTTTCCAGTAGCGGGTTTCTGTGCCACAGAAGATACATATGTTCAGACAGATTAGAAGGATGCCGCCGGGGACGCAGTTGAAGTCACAACGGACATGTCTAGGCCTACATATTCATAGCTCGTATGAAAACATAATCGGTCTTGCTTTGGGGCCACATCACTCTTTTTCGAAACCGTTCCCTTTCAAACCCAGGCCTCGGTGCATACTTTATCCGGACGCCTGCTATTCCTACCACGACAGTCAATCTTGCCGCAATCTTGGCAAGCATTGAGACAAAAGGTGCGTCCGCCCTTTCCCTTGCAATCCTGGGAACCACACTTGCAGCAATGCCGTGTACGCTTCTGAGATGGTTCAAGAATTGCGACTTCAGATGTATTTTCGCCGTATCCGAATGGCCTCTTCAGCCCGTTTTGATCCGGTCCGGAATGCGAATGCCCTGGTACGGTTTGATTTTGTGTGTGCGGGGCAAAGTAGGTATAGCCTGTAGCATAAGGATACACATAGGGGCCAGGCTGGAACGTGTAAGACGCCGGCTGGGCAGGTGTCGAAGATGACGCAGAAACCTCGGGGGAGACGCTGATTGTGGAGGAGGAGGGTTGTGACTGCGACTGCGGATGAACCTGGGTTTGTGCTTGTGGTTGTTGAGGTGGCGCAGCAGCAGCCTGACTCGGACCCGCTTCTGCCGCAGCACTATTGGCTTTCCAGGCATTATCGTATTCGTCAGAAGTATCCTGATTATACGGGAAGAAATTTATGAACAATCTCGGAAATGACACTGGTCACGCACTTGTGGTGTGGATAACGTTGTATCGCGTTGGGTTACTGCTGAGATGCCCGGGGCATCCTCCCCAGGACCATCCTCCTCTTCTTCTTCCTCTTGCTTTTCCCTGTCATCCTTGAGAGGATTCTGGATGGCATTGATGATATGGAGGATGGCATCCTTTGACATCCCACATTTCAAACAGCCCTTGACCATGTTCCACAAAGACTTGGAAACACCCATCGCGTGCCAGTTCCAAACGTTCGTCCCAGTTCCCATGTCGGAGTCACCTTGGAGTAGCCTAGCAGGGAACTCTTCCTTGAGCCTCGTCGGGAGGGCTTGCATAATCGAGGCGTCCGTGCTCGCAAACCTACGACCCTCTGGAACCGTGTTCGAAGCACAAGCTGCGCTTTTGCAGACATATTCACAACCGATGATGAAAAAAGGCTTTTCGAGATCGTAAACCTTGATTGGCCCAGATTTGATACGCCCACGGTTGGTGAGCAACGAGGAACAGACGGAGCATGGAATTCCATTGAATACAAGTGGGAGGGGGTCCCAGTAAAAAAATCTGTGCTCAGACAAAGTGCGAGAATTCGGACCAGAAGCGATAAGGGAAAGATACGCGGGGGAGGATGGAAGCCAGAATGTTTTGAGAATCGAATACAGAGAGGGTATAGAATGAGTATCTTTGGTTTGATTGCTTGATGGGGCGAGCGAACTGAGATGAGACTTGAAGGCGTCCTCAACCGTCGGACCTGCACCTGGAAACGGATTTGGGGCCACCAAAGTGGCAAGCAGGGTCTGCAAGAACACATCAGGTTTCGTTCGCAGTAGCTCTGCCCACGCATCCCTGTTGAGATTGGGATCGAGGTGATATTGTTGGTGGGGGGGTCCGCTGATGGTACCATTAGAAACAGCAAGCGATGGTGCTGAGACAGATGTTTGAGTGCCGATTGGGGTGAACCCCGTTTGCCAGGTGGGAACTCCAGGATGCTGTGGATAATACGCCTGAAGGGAAGCACTGAGAAGGGTGAAATGATCGATGATGAGGATAACATACACCTGGAAACGGTACCCCTGAGGGGCCCTGTGCGGGTTCTGCGTGAACCTTTCCAGAAGATTTACGTGACTGGGTGGCCCGCCGTGTACCAACGGAACCGGCGGGGAGGCCATCTTTCCTTGGCCGCCCGACTGGCCGCTTTATCTTCTCCCCGATGACAGTAGGGTTTTCCGATGGCTGTTTTTTTCCACTGCCTTTAGGCCTTCCAGGCCTGCGTTTGGCAGGAGTTACGTTTGGATCGACCGCTAAACTGGTAGTGAGGGAAAGCTTGTAGTGTGGAGCGATGTAACACATACATTGTACGATAGAGGGACCCGATTCGACGGGTATGGTTGGGAGAGAGTTTTCCATGAGGATCCTTTGATCATATTAGCGTACGAACCGTCGATATTCGAAGCATGAACTGCGAGCGACATATCTCTAACAAAATCTGAATATACGAAATACGACAGCGCTCAGAAAAAAAAACTTATCCAAGCTAACAGCCTATCAACAGCGATCTGGGCATAAACCACACAGGAAAATCGTGGAAAAAATAAAAAGGGGGAACACGCCGGCCACAGAATATCCTGGATGAAAACACTCACAAGATATAGGCAGAGAACGAGCCAGTGGATTTGTGTCAAGTTTTTGTTATCCCCTGAGGCCGTCGGCTGTCGTGAGAATGCTGAAATCGCGATGAGCACACGGTTTTCTTTTCTGGTTATTTAGTCGGAGCTTAAAGTTGCCACCTTGAAACTTTGCTATTGCACGTCATCGCCATTGAAGGTGAGCAGTCCCAGTAGCTTTTTTTTTCGTCCATTCCCTACTTTACGATGATTTCAACCGAATGCAATAGGAAGTGCCGTCTAAAAGGCTCATCTTCTGGATGGTTTCTGCTGTAGATTCCCGGTTTTCCTGAAATTTTTTCTCCTGTCCGCTTCCTAGCAGGGTTCATCGAACTGATATTGTATCGTTTTCAGCTGGAAAATAGGCGTCACGATGGGGATAATTCCTTTTCACATAGGATGATCTCCAAGTTTCATCCAGCTCACTTCTCATGGTTTTTCGGATAACAGTTAACCATGTATGTATCCGAATATGCGTCTCAAAATGTTATCATTTTGATAGACACAGCCCTCGTTATTTCCTTGTTTTCGGTCACTTGCAACGCTGGCTGGATAAGTTATGGTCTGGACAGACTGAGATGGGGGTACAACTCCTCGCCTAGTTCAAGTTCCTCGGATCTAGCCCCGGCACTCGCTGAAATTACTTGAGATTTTGGATCGCGTTGGATAATATCGGTGCAGGTTGTAGGACCCAATGCCGCGTGAGTTCGCAGTGTAAGTGTATATAGTGGCCCTTGAGATGATATACTGTTCTCCACATACACTTCCAGGCGTCCGCGGCGAAGCCGTCCTTGAATGCCCCCTCTGTCAAACGAACCAATGCCTTCCCGTGACAACCGGGCCATTGCCTTACGTGGCATGCTCTAAGCGGGGTAACGCTTCAGCTTAGCGATTGATTTGTCGCGATCTCCGTGCACATGACGGTTAAACGTGCACGTGTGTCTAACAGTGAACTGTCGGCTTCTACCACTGTCCGAGGAGACTCTCCAGTTATAAGAGCACCCCATGCTGGTCCTGTGTCGCCTCACCATCCTCCGCCCAACTGCCAACCAATTGCCTATTTGATTTAGATGTCGTCGAACGTGTCGGTGGTCTTTCAGCTCGTAGCTGTGTTCGTTGTTGTGGCTTCCGTGGTGATTATACTGCACAAGAAATACCAGGCTGCTCCCGTCACCAAGGATGGACTCCCTCTCCCCCCTGGTCCACCAGCGTATTGCTTCTGGGAAGTCCCTTTGCCTACTTCAAAGTAAGTTACATGGAAGGAATCTTATTTCTGATTGATTGTAAACCACGCTTATTTAGAATCGCAAAGACCCTCACGAAGTGGGTGGCAGAGCATGGACCAGTGATGTCAGTCCGCGCGGGTAGCAATGTCATTGTGATCATCGGCAGCGTGGAGGTATGTCATTGTCAATGTGCACATCTACTCAACCCATCATCAAACATGGGAAACCCTGTGTTGTACATCAGGCTGCTTCAGACCTCATGGAGAAGGAAGGCGCGGCACTCGTGGATAGACCCCGTTCAATTGCAGCTGGCGAAATTGTTTCCCGTGATATGCGCCTTATATTCTCCGGTAGCTGTGAACGGTTCCGCCGTCTTCACAAGGCGGCACACACCTATATGCGGCCCAAGGCTGCGGAGTCATACCAAGATATACAGACCGAGAGCGCCAGGAATATCATATTTGACGTCCTGAATGACCCCACGCACCACATTAAACATGTTGAACGGTGATTCTTCTCTTTCGCTAATTTACTAGTTTCGAGTCTGATCCGCTCGAAAACTGGCTAGATATGCAGTGGGTGTCGTGTTACGGCTCATGTATGGAAAGTCATCTCCGATGTCAAATGACGATCCGATAGTCGTCCGCATCCGCAAGGTCATGCGAAATATCCAATTCGCCGCAACACCTGGCGTATTCCTCGTGGAGCGGATACCGTTGTTGAAGCATGTTCCCGGTTACGGAAACGTGCTCAAACAATACCGCGAGTTTGAGCTCACTCTTTTCAGAGAGCAGTTGACCCACGTCAGGAACGAGGTGGTACGCAACCGAGTCCTTCCACCGTTAGGTACGGAGCGCAAACGATGTGTCCCTGATAGGCATGGAACGAAGCTGGACCATCATTTAGTAGGACACTTCTTGAGGCCACTCATGTACACCAATTATCTGAAGATGAGATGGCCTACCTTGCAGGCAGCTTGTTTAGCGCTGGAGCTGACACGGTACGTCTACGGGGAGTCGCCTACATAATATTTCTAACCGTTTTTACTATCCAGACTGTCGGAACTATTGCTACCTTGATTTTAGCGGCGGCCAAGCACCCTGAAGCGCAAGCTCGTGTTCACGAAGAGCTTGACATGGTCATAGGCAGGGATAGACGTCAGTCTAGGTGAATGCTACGCGACCGTTCAGAAACTGATAATGCATCTAGTACCGAGCTTCAAGGACTGGGACGAGCTTCCTGAGCTCCATGCATTTATCGCCGAGGGAATGCGATGGAGACCTGTTGTGCCGATAGGTACGCTGGGTCTTTTGTCGTGATAATTTCGTCCATTACCGATGAGCCTAGGCATCCCACACCGTGCAACCGAAGATATCATCTGGGTATAATTTATCATTGTGTGCAAGTAGTCTTGTCTGACCGTGGTGTGTTGGCATACAGAGAGGACACTGTATACCTGCTGGAGCCACCGTACTTGGGTGTCAATGGTATGCCATGATTTTACACCACAGTATCCCAACTCACTCCATACTGCAGGGCCATCTCCAGAGATCCTGTCTCATTTCCAGATCCCGAGAAGTTCGACCCTAGACGGTGGCTCGACAAGAACGGGACGTTCTGTTCCGATATGCGCTCTTACGCTTATGGGTTTGGCAGACGGTCTGTACTACTCATGTTTCGCTTGATGATGCGCCCCTGATGCCTCGGGTAGAGTGTGTCCTGGGCAACATATTGCGGGCCGGTCGTTATTCATTTATCTGGCCCTCCTCTTGTGGTCCTTTGAGATCAAGGAGCGCCCCGATATGCCGATCGATGTCGATGCCTTTGACGAATCGATCACTCTGCATTGGCACCCGTTTTCAGTGGAGTATATGCCCAGGCTGGATGAGACAAAACTGAGAGAATTGATGGAGGGGATACACTCGATCTGAGAGTTTTTTTAAAAAAGTTTTTGGGTTGCATATGTATTTTACACGTGTACTGATATCCGTCAATTAGGTCTAATTGCTTGGAACAGCCCCATCATGGATCATTCCGCATCCGATAGATTGTCGACGCTATGATTGCTGCCACCACCACAAACGATGATGTGCCAGGGGGGGTAAGAAAGCTTCTGTTTCTCAACGCATCCACGACTACTACTACAGCAAATACATGGATCGTTCCTCCACACATGGACTTGATTGTTCTCAATCCCTGCCGGTCCTGTCTTGTGAATCCAAAGTCTGGTATATATGTGACCTCGTTCCCTTGTCTTTTTAGTGTCGTCTGGTTGACCGCCTCGTGGCTTCCGAAATCATAATTGGACACATTTGACGCATCACGCTGATAATAACCTGTCAATTATCCTGATGAATCAGGCTGCAATCATGGGCACAACAGGCGGCGTTCAAGTTGGCATCCTACATCCGAAATCAGTCCGCACCAGACAATTAATCAGTAGCTGATTTCGGCGGTAAATCGTTATATTTCATGCTTGGCGGTAAATATATAAAGCAGTGAGCACCCACTGGCGAAAAAAAGCCAACCAAGTTGGGCAACTCCATGTCCGCACCAAACACGCATGATAGTACTCACGTTTGATCTACGTGTGCAAGCAGATGAAAGACGGCCCACGAAAGTGAAACTGTTCTGATGGAATAGCCTGTAAAAATCCAGTTGATAGAGTACTTGTCGTCGAACGGTGGATTTTGTCGCTCTCCCACCCTGGTCATGCATGCATATGCATGTGACCCTTGCATACTAGTACCAGAGAACATGCAATCAGAATGTGTCTGTGTGAGAACTTAAGTTTATCGGCGATTCAGAATTACCGAAAAAAAAAACACCCGTTGGATTGTTTTTGGAAAACAGGATAAGTGCTCACATCGATTATTTTTTTTGGGTCAAACTGCAAGATGTGGGGGGGATCGATGTACTCTAGACAGCGAATAGATCATACTGCAACCAAGCGACTTGAAACCACCCACTGCCACACCCCTACCTTGTTTGGAGACAGGTTTCTCCAAGTCGTGTGGTGTCATGATCGATTGTCGGCACGATGGCGTCATTTCCCGTGTGGACACGACAGGAATGAGGGGGGAGTGAACTTACGTGGACAGTGAACTTGATACATGACTGATCCTCCTGCACCTGGGTTGTCTCTGTCAATTGATGATGAGTTTCAAGTTCCTATGGATTGATGTTCGGGTGCTGAGCGGTCGGACCCTGAGGGCTTGAGGAGTGGTCCAAAGGACACGACGCGAATTCAAACTGGAAATGAGGTGCTTTGTTCAAAAGTGCCTCATCCAGTTTGTTTGAACACCAACACTTACTACAAAGGACCTACGTGCACGAGCCTCGTTATTCCATACTACCATAATCCTTGCCCATACTTACTAGTGATTCACCACGGTTGAAAGTCCATTGACTCGGAAAGGTATCAGAATGTGACACACGCAAATTTGTATTCTCACACCACCTATCCGAAGCCGAAGCCTCTCATCTAGTCATCTTCGAGTCCTCTAATAGTACAGTTAATCGACAGTATTCACGAACAATGTCAAGTTGACATATGGGTGGTCGTACACTACTTGGTATGTTTGTTTTCTTCGTGTCGTCTATCCACGTCTGATCTTTATCGTACTCCCTCTGCCATCGTTGAGGTGAACAGGCTTACTGCGACAACTGTTTGATCTTGGCGATGATAGCTACGTAAAGAAGTGAGGTACATCAGCTCAAGGGAACAAACAAGCACAGGGAGTTTACATTCGGGGCCGAGGCCTTGGTAGGGAATCTGCTCGGTAAGACCACCGCAGCCTTCCTTGAGGGTACCCATGTAGCTGTATCGGGGAGTGAGCTGGCGTTCAAGAAGCCATGTGCCAAACTTGGAACCAAGCTGTGGCAAAGTGATTAGTACATGCTATCTGGATGATGCTGCGACGATACGTACACCAGTCTTCTGGTTCAACGACTCGACAACAAGAACGAAGCCAGTCGACCCAATCCTTCTGATGGTCTACAGCAATATTGCTTAAAACCATCCTTTTACGTTCAATAAGCTTTCTTACCTCCTCGTCTACAATGTTAAGCGTGGGCTTGTTGATCAGGCCAACGTTCAGGCCTTCCTGGCGGCAACGCAGCACAGCATCCCAAGAGCGGTACAACATTTCCCCGAATGACACGACATACCCCGCAGTGCCTGCCACGATCGTCTCATCCTTGCCGGGCACAAATTTGTAGTCACCGTCAAAGTACTTGGTCTTACCATCCTCCTTGAGTATGTAAGGAACCTTTGAACGCGTGGAAAAGACAAAACGTAGGCCCCTTTCAAAGAAGACACGCTGTACGACGGCAACCATTTGCAATGGATCGGCTGGGAAGAATAACCAAGATTGGACATCTGAGAGACCATTGTCAGCAAAGAATGAGTTGACACCAAAGTGGCAAGTATTGTCCGCCATCTCATCAACTAAAGACAGTGGAGTTAGATGACGTTCACTGGACTCTCACGTGACCGCATATACTCGCCTCCCGAATGCGAGAAATGGCAGAGGACATTGCAGTGGTTCAATCGTGCCATGGTGATCTCAGAAATAACCATCTCAAGGAACGCAGAGAAGGTGGAGAAAACGCCGAATTTGTCAGCATCAAAACCAAAGCCAGCGGCTGCAGCAAAGTTACCGCGTTCCATGATGCCGGAAGGAACGAACACTTCTGGATGTTTTTGATGAATCACTTTGAGACCGGTCGAACCCTCCAAGTCGCCTGATCGGAATATAAGCCAGTTATTGCATGCTGGAATCATATATATTGCTTACTATCAATGACCAAGACTTTTTTAGCGGCCTCCTCTTTCGAAAGCTTGTCAAGGACCAGATTGACTGCCTCGCCGAAAATGGAACGGTTAGCACCTGTCTCCTTGGTGGAACCGATGTAGGAGTAATTGATAGCAAATGGTTTGATGGTGCTCAAGACACCTGAAACGACGTCCTGAGAGTATCCACGTTCAAGGAGATAGTTGGTAGCGGCCTTGACAGGAATAACGTCGTGTCCATGTGTGCTTCCTTCGATACCGGCGATACCGGGAGCCATGGGGCGTTTAGCAATCACTGTGAGATATAAGATGATTGATTGGACATAAGTACTTTACATGTGTACGCACCGGCGGCAGGGCCATCATGATTGACGATGGTTGCAATCGCATCCCAGAGGGAATCAATGTCCTCACCCTCGGCAATGACGACCTTGAGACCATGCCCCTCAAGGGTCTTTTTCAGGTCGTATCCCTTGAGGTAGACGGAGGGGTGGCCAGCAATAGTGACGTCATTGTCATCAATCAAGAGCTTGACGTTTAAGCGTTGAGCAACAGCGAGACGAGCAGCCTCTGCATCGTTACCCTCTTGTTGAGAACCGTCTGAACCAAGACAGAAGACGACTTTGTCTCTGTGGGCGAGGGCGACACCGTTGACATGGGGCCACATGTGACCAAGACGACCAGAAGAGAACTTGACACCGGGGGTGAGGCCAAGTTCAGGGTGACCTGGGAGCTTTGAGTTTGCTTCGCGGTAGTGGAGAAGATGTTCTGGGGGAATATGGCCATCCAAAGCAGAAAGGAGGTATTGTGTCGCGACACGGTGGCCTGTTTTGATTGAGACATCAGAGGATTAGACGTAGACAGGGCTGAGTTGGGTGTACCAGCTTCGTCAAAGAGAATTGGGATGTACCTGTCCGATTGTTCGAACAAGCTGAGTGCTATACAAACTTCCGGGACAGTGTCATAAGCACCACCTGGCGTGTGGGTTGAGTAAACAGATCTTTGGAGGACAAGATGGACAACCTGTGTGACCGCTGACACCACGTGCGGCGCCAGTAGCGGTAAACAAGACGATGGCATCACGAAGGAGCTGGATGTTGTCCTCGAGGATGGACTTTTGCTCCTTGGTGAGTCGGGGCCGTGAAGGGTCGAGTCTCAATCTAGAGGAGATTATCACGATCGTGGTCAAGAGGAGCTGATAATGGTTCTACTTCTTGTATTTCCCGAGATCGATGGGGAATTTACTCAGAGTGTCGGCCATCGTTGAAGGTGGAAGAGAGTGCTTTGGCGCTTTCTTGCAATCTCGATGACTTTATCAATCTCACCCGTGCGAATTTCACACCGCCGCCCCGAGACTCGGAAGAACGTTCGATTAAAATATTGATCACTGGCAATATCGACTCGATGCCACGATCTCCATGCTAACGATATCTCTGACAGTCTGAGGGAGCGTTCTGCTCACGCAAAGTTTTCCTCGAGGATCTGCTGAGTTCCAGGTTAGCCTTTAGGTTTGATATCGATGCTACTTACATCCGCTTCGCACCCGCGTTGTCAGTGACAGTGCCTACATTAATTTGACTAGGGCCGTCAGAGCCTCTCTGACCTTGCTGTGTCGTCGCTGCTGGCTGTTTGTGCGACCTTTATCTATTCGTCAGTGATATTTGGAGTTGTTTGCGATTGGCAGGCGAGCTAGACAAAACTATGACCTTGCAACAGCAAGGACCCCAGGCATAAATGGATACCGAATTGTCTGACTGGCAAACTTGCCTAAGTTTATTACTTTATGAAAGAAACCAAATGTGTTAAGGGCTGCATCGTTCCTTTGAGCTGTGACCACGCCACTCTGAAACCAACTGGCTTACAAAATCTCAGGAATATGACGGCTCAAAGTAACGACGCAGCCGTTACAGAATTCAAGACAAAAATTACATCGTTGTAATGACTAATTAGGTACTCTCCTCAAATTCAAAATTTCAGGTGGGTTTCTCTTTTTATGCCCGAAATGCAAGGTAATAGGAGCCACAACCCTCCACAAACCAGTGATACTAGTTATTGCTTACATAATATAATGACTACTGATGAAGCACGTGACAGGTGGCTTGTCATTGACTCGCAAAAGCTTTCGAGGTGCATGGCCAACGTTAGCCAACTCCAACCAGCGCTCACTCCCCAGGTTCAAGCGAACCCAAGTCAAGCATCGGAGAAGGATGCAAACGTGTGTTTTATACCGCATTTTACCGTTCTCTGGCTCACATTTGCCCAGTTTCTCGCACTCCGCCTTGTAAACAAGCGTGCTCGTCTCAGATTATCTCCCGAACCACTTGATTTATCTCCATTTCGTGGCAAGGCTACCTTGTTCGCAACGGTAAACTCGAAAGGATGGTTTGCGACTGTCATTCGGGATGCCAGGGCCGCGTCAGGTATGCGTTAATCCATTCAACGAACTCTTTGCTTGAACTCTACTTCTTTTGCAGTTTTGATTCTCTCTCCACTCTCGGATCTCCGCTCTTCCCTCGCTGCAGCTTCATCCGAGGATGACCAGCCATTCAGTCCCCAGAGACGCGTCCCAATCCACGGAGCAGCTCCACATATCTTGGCGTTAGCGTGTAACGACACCAGACTACTGCTAGGATTGATTGATGGCTCCATCCATGTATATGTTTCCGACCATTTGTTCTCCAACGGCCAAGGTCCCGTGCAACCCATCCATGTGTTCACATCATCATCATCCGCTCCCCTTGTATCCATTCAACCAAACCCAGGCGATATTCCCGAGCTGATAGCCGTTCTGAGAAATTGTACAAACAGTCCAGGTTCCCTAGCAGTAGAGTTGTTTGACGTGCAGAAACTCATATCTTCCGGGGGTTGGATGGCTGGTAAATCACCCAGCACAACGCCAACTTCGAGTGCGTCCTTTATTCTCTTCCTGTGATTCCCACTAAACCGCCCGCAGTTTCTTGGTCTCCAAAGGGCAAGCAGCTCGCACTAGGCCTCCAAAGTGGCGATATCGTCACTTTCAGTCCATCTGCTACAGCGACTCCAAAATCGAGCATACCCCATCCCCCCTCAGCCAACAACATGAGTGTCATATCCGTGCATTGGCTCTCGACTACATCGTTCCATACAATATATGCTCCTCCAGGGCAACTCGCTCCGGACGTGGAACAAGTCCATTTTCATGCCTCTTTGGATTCCAAGAGCAATTCTGCGCAAGATATCAGATTTAACAACCCATACTTACCTTTCCCGGGGCTTCGTCCACCTGGTGAATTTCTAGTCTGTCTCCGGGGTTGGGATCCGTCAAAGATGCTACTCTTCATCGGAGACAGCACGTCGTCGGACATCGGTCTGATTGGCAGTATGGCCAGCGAATCTGGAGAAAGTTGGCATAACCTGTCATTGGAGGAGACCTCCACACCCAGCTTGCCCTTAGACAAGGACCAGAACGACACCATTCTGCTCGGAATGGATGTAGATCTGACGAGCACTGAATCCTACCACCACTCTACAGCCTCGGGAGAGGCGCTCGACCTGCCTGCACCCCCAATCGTGTATGTTTATGCATCAGATGGGACAATTCTTGGATGGCACGTGCTCAATGTGACGGGGACACGCTATCCTGGAATGGTTACGACGGCAAACATATCGATTCCCGCACCCAGCGTGCCGTCTAGTATGGTGCGTGAGCTGTCTTCGGATATGCAGGTGACCCCTACCATTTCGCCGACTGCTTCTACTCCAATGGAGACATCTATAAGCAAACCCCCATCCGCTTTGTTTGGCCAGCCCTCCCCGTTTGGCGCTCAGAGCTCTGCGTTTGGGACCCAAAGCTCTGTGTTCGGTCAACCTTCAACCTTTGGTCAGACGCAGTCCGGCTTCGGCCAGCAGCCCACTTCCGTGTTCGGAAAACCGGCCTCCCTCGAACAGTCTGCGAATACGCCGGCTTTTGGGTCGACATCTACACCTTCAATCTTTGGACAATCGTCTACACCCGCTTTTGGCTCCGCTCCCAGTGGCGGATTTGGTGCCTTTAGCTCTGCAGGGCCAGCCAAATTTGGTCAGACTGCATTTGGTTTCGGGGGTCAACCTCAAACAACGTCGTCCATGCCGCTATCCTCGACATCTGTTCCTGAAGAAAGCATGGCTTCGGATGACGATTCATCTTTGGGTGGCTTTGGTCTTGGTGCACCCAATTCTGAGGACGCTGATTCAAGGCCGTCCATTTTTGGCAAACCCAGCCTCCCTGTGTCATCCCCCCCACAGTCAACCGACGGTGGTCTCATCAAACCAGGTACTGGCTTCGGAGCGTTTGCTAGTTTTGATCAGAAAAGTCCGTTTGCCAAACCGTCTCCCTTCACCACTACCCAGCAACCTTCCTCGGCATTCGGTACAAATGCGTTCCAATCCAAACCCGAAAGCAATCCTTCGACATCGTCATTTGGTACCTCGCCCTCGTTCGGTACCGGTCAGTCAGCGTTTGGCCAGGCTGCACCCACATCCACTTTCGGGCAGTCTTCTTTTGGTCAGTTGCAGACTGGGGCTTCGGCATTCGGAAAACCATCTTTGGGCGCCGTTCCCAGTGCTGCTCCACCAGCGACGCCTCCGGTCAGCACTGCTACCAGTGGAGCATTCAGCGCATTTACATCCGGCATCCCGAGTGCATTTGGCATGGCAGCGTCAAAAAACGTTTCAGCGAAGCCAGTGTGGGCCACCAGCGATTCGTCCAAGCCTGCGGAATCGAGTCCCGTTGGGACAACGACAAATTTATTTGGAAAGCCTTCTGAATTGCCTGCTTCCAAGACTTCGTTATCGCAATTTTCAGCCCGAGATTCAATCGCCAGAGATGAAGACAGCAGATCCCCTTCTCCGGCTCCGATTCATCAACAAAAAGAAGCCACGCCCAGTTTTTCGAGTTCTTCTCCCGGTCCCACCATCGGCGCTTTCAGCAACTTGCAGACGACACCTTCTGGATTCGTCAAACCAGCCTCTGGATTCTTTGGTGAATTACCCAAGGATTCGCCTTTCTTCGCACCACCCAAGCCACTCGAATCCAAGCCTGCGTCGGTCTTTGCTCTGTCAGCTACACCTAGCACGACGCCTCCGAAAGCAAATTCTGCTCAGCCTACATTTGGGGCGCCCTCGATGCCTGGTGGGACTTTCAAGAGTGCATTCCCCCCAGTGACAGCAACACCAGCTCAACCGCCCCCTGTTAGTGCCTTTAACGCGTTCTCGGGGGGCGGTGGCGGTTTTGCGGCGTTCTCTTCGGGAGGAGGTAAATCGTTCAGTGACCTACTCCGTTCCGCTGGAGAGGACAAGTCATCGGAAGTCAAGTCATCGGAAGCTCGACCACCTGATGCTACGCCCACGAAAGCGGTCCAGCCGCCGCCGTCACCGCCTGTTTCGACCACGCCTGACTCCACGCCTGTGAAAGAGCCGCCCAAACCATCACCTACGCCACCAGTAGCTCCCAAAGAAGAGGTTAAAGAAGAGGTTAAAACAAATGAAGTGCCTATTAAGCCCAAAGAAGAGAAGTCAACCGGGGTTGTTGTGGTTCAGGAACCCTCCTTGGAATCCATATCGGCCTCGACGAGCTCGTCTTTTGTCGAAGTTGAGGAAGAGGGTGAAATTGAAGAAACGGGCGAAATCGCCGAATCGTTCCTGTCCGACATGTCATCCGAGCCTGAAGTTTCTGAAGACGAAGAATCTGAGGCGCCGTCCGAGCCGTTTGATGAAGAAGAGACAGGGGAACAAGTGGAGAAAGAATCTGAGCCCAAGGAAGGTGCTTTACCTGTAACGTCAGCACACATGCGGTCGCCGTCTACCACACCCAAGGCGGAACATCCCAAGATTACTGTCTCAGTCTCACCTCCACCCCAAACGCCTTCAGCCCCTAGTGTTCCTCGGGTCTCACCAGTGAGAGATCTTAGTACGACACCTCCCACTTCTCCCGTCAAGGATGCGCCTTCGGTACCAGCACAGGTTCAGGTCCTCTCACCTAAAGCCTCTACCCCACCGGTCTCGGTCTTCGGTGTAGCACCTCGTCCAAATAACCGCCCCATACGTAGCTCTCCGCTCGCAAACGCATCCGTTGTTCCCGATGGCGAAGCAGAGAAACCTTCGCCGGCCCCCAAATCCGCACCGCCATCATTGATTGTGCAGCCAGCCGCACCCAAAGGAACTTTTGGGCAATGGGTTCCTCCGCCTGCGCAACCGGTGGAAGCTGACGCGTCTCGCCCCAAATCGTCGCTGTTCCCCGCTACAGGAGAGAAGTCTGCGTCTGCACCTGCGTCTGCGGTTTTCACGCCTATGGCTCCAAGTCCGGCGCCGTCATTTGCGGTCCCTGCGGATAAGGGTGCGACGACGAGTATCGCACCAACGCCAACACCTGGTCCTTCTCCTTCTGGTCTATTCGCGCTCCCGACCGGCGTCACTTCGTTTCCATCGAGTGGCTGGAGTACGCCTTCAAGGTCCACCGATGCCGGTATGCCATCAATGAAAGCCCCGCCAATGATGTTTGGTGGACAGCCTAGCTCGTTCAAGTCGCCGTCGCCGTTCCCGTCCCCAATCCCGAGCATTGTTCCCAGTCCTAGTCCCAGTCCGACGCCGCCGTTGCCAAAAATACTTTCTCCGGCCCCGACGCCGTCGCCCACGCCAGAGCAAGGCATGCAAGCGGAATGTACTGTTCTCGTAAACACGCTTGACAAGGAATTTGAGGCTGTGCGTCTCTCTTTATCGTCACTGCGTCTATTTGATGTTGGTGTAGCTCAAACAGCTCGCGGCGTTGACCTCGGTCAAGTTGGCGGAACTTCAAAAGACTTCGGGTGTGACACATCAAAGGGCTGATCTTGGTGATCCACTCCAGTGGGTCTTTGGCGATATCGAAGAGTACGGAAGAGTATTGGTGGACGTGCAGATGGATGTTCAGGAACTCAAGTTGGAGCGAGTGTCGTTGCGCAGATCTTTAAAGGAATTGGACAGCAACGTGTTAAAAGGTACGTTATCATCACATGCTCTTCTCTACTGGATCCAATGGTTTTCTAGTCAATACGAGAAAGGAGGAAATTGCGAGATTCAACAAGGCCAAGACGGATGCCGAGTTTGCGAAAATGCTTAAAATCCGGACGCTTGCGCCGGAATACTGTGAAACTCAATCACAACTACGAAAGAGCATAAGGGTGAGTCATAAAATGTTTGATGGGTATGGCCATCCTCTTTACAGACGCAACTCTTAGATGATCAAAGATCGTGTGCAAAAACTCGAGGATCACTTGCAGGCTTCAAAGAAGAAAATCAACGAACTCCGGACGGGCCGACCCAGTCTCAGGCAAGTGCCTCTCGGCGCTCAACGTGCCGCATTCTCAGCTCTTTTCACAGACCACCCTCTCTGGATACTCTGAATCGCACATTCCGTAATATTGATATCGCTATTGATCAACAAAAGCAAGATGTATCTCAGCTACGACATCGCATCGCCAAACTCGAGATATCGAAAAATGTAGGGAGTCGAGATCAGCTCGTGTCGTCGTCCTCGAAGCGACCTCTGAACGTGACCCCAAATGTCGCCATGACTACTGCAGCAGCGTTGAATGCAGAACGGTCTGCACAGAGGCTCAAAAAGGCTTTGTTAGCCTCGAGAACCCAACCACTTTTGAACACCACGGCCACTGCGTCGCCTCTTCCGACGTCGTTCCAGACGCCGCAAAAGGGTACGGCGGTGAAACAGGAGATAAAGACACCTACGCCCGAGAGCGTGTCTACCTTGCCGCCCACCACGACACCGCCGATGAGTTTCCCGTTGTCGCTACCGAGCTGGACGACGCCACCGTCGTTGTTGGAATTTGGGGGTCCGCATGATGTGTCGCCATCGCGAAATCGAGGTGCGATCAAACATCACCAAAAGCCGATTGTGCTCAAGAAGAGCGTGAGTCCTCAACCGACGATGGGGACGCAGCCGTCGTTGTTTGAGTGGAAACCGGTGGAGCCTGTGAGGCCGGCGTCCTCGCTTCCGTTTGCATTGCGTCCTGCTTAGTTGACATGCTTGGGATTCGTCGATCTATCGTTGTTGGTGTTTTGATGTTGTTGTGTAAACGGGTTTGTGGAACGGCGACGTTATATGAAACGCTGTGTTTTCATTCGGGTAGCTGGGATGTGGATTTAGTTCAAAGGCCTGTGAGAATTTCTGCATGCACTTGAACGTTGAACATCCAAAAGCCGCGGCGGTCTCATTGATTCCAAGGACACGCACTGGCAGCGCGTGAGGGAGAGGTCGGGTCATAGTGCCTGTCGAGCTCATCCAACCCATGTATCGGTACATACCTGGCGGTACCAAGCCACACGACGAGATTGGAATCGATCGCTCGCTGTGACAACAACTGCACCTCCTCTCTTGGTCCTCCGAGCCCACCCATACGCAACCACAGTTTTTTTCCCCCGGATTATACACACTTTGATTCCCTCGCGAACAATCTGGGTCAATATAGTACCTACTATCGGCTAACGTGAATTCTTGCGGCGTTTACAAGGATGGAAATTTTCGATACTTGCGCCTAAGAATCGAGTGACTTGAAAAAAAAAAAAGTCAGTGTTACATTGATGTCCTCGGATGAGCGTCAACTGTGAACTAATATTGGCTATTTGGGTATTAGTATCAGCAGCCTGCCATCTCAGGCCCTGCCCCTTTCTGGCATTCCGCATCAATAATGATCATGAGGATGCAACCATCCATCACGATCGTTTCCTACCCACGCGTTTCCGGAGGATGTTGGAGTCGTCGGAATTCAGATCGACGGCGCGACACATCACAATGATACGTCTGTAGTGGTGTTTTTCTGTTGGTTCACGTGTTTCGGATGCCTTGCAGATGCCAACTCATCCCAACGATATCAATCGTACGGGATACTAGCTTGCATTTTTCATCGCGGTGACTGGCAGCGATATCGGTATATGTGAACGCCGGTGGAGAGGAGGACCCCCGAGTAGCGAGCGGGGGTAGACTGACTATGATATCATTTCTATGATTGCCTCCGAGTCCAGCCGCGCGTTACATGTCGGTACTGAAGCAATCATGATGGGACGACATGCAAAGGTAAGAGGGTTGTTACTTCAATCATACTCATGGCTACGATCAGCGCGGGGAACTCCGAGTCGTACTACGCCAAGACCTCTGTCAATACTGAAGCGTTGAATGGCACCGCAATCGCGGAGACGGGACGACGTGTGAAACGAGCATGTGTGTTCTAATGGCCGATCGCGCTGCCTAGAAGCAGAAGTGGGCGAGGGTATAAAAGGACAACCAATCTGCCCCTTCAGGGACCTCAGAAAAAGTATCGCGTTCCACGGTTGGTGTTTTTTTTTTTTTCAACGGCTCCCGCTACGCCGCCATACCGTCCTTGTATGTGCTCACGTGTCACTCTTGCATCTAGTCTTTTGATCGCGCTCTCGTCGTTCATCCACATTTCCATCCAACTAAGCATACACGTCTAGGCACTGGCTGGTATGGCATGCTACTGCTATGAGTGATATCAATTACTCACTCCTCACTTGTTGATAGCCAATACAGAACAATGGGTGCAGCTTTGAACTGGATCGGCTTTGCCAACGACAGAAATACCGCTGTTAAAGTCTATTTCACCGCGAAATCGGCATCATTGATGTCCAAGCTCTTTCCCTACACTCTCACCCTTTCAGGTAGGACCAGGAAACAAAAATGGGTTAAATTGCCTGGGGGATACAGCGTGAAGGTTGTTGATCTAAGAACGGGAGCTGTTAGTACCATGAGCGGCGTTCAGGCTGACTCGAACACTTACTGGCGCATTTATTAGTAACTTGTGATGATCGAATGATTCCATCATGATCGTCTCCTAGCAAGGAGCCGTGAGATGGCTGTGAATGAGCGAGACTCGGAAGAAACACATTTGGTTCCAAAGCCGTCCGTTGACAAACACGATCCCAAGGGCGAATTGCATATGGTCACCATCTGCATGCGAGTTTACTTCGAAGAAGGTAAAATCCCGCTAGGACAGGCGAACGTACAATTGCACGCCCTCCCAAGACCTCGGGTGGGGGTGTCGGCGGTACCAAAGGTTATATATTACTACACTCTTGAGAGTGGAACGGATATCCAGATATCCGGTTACACATTGTACAGATACACAGTAACGCGCACCACGAAATGTTGGGACACCGCAGGAACCAAATTTGATAAATAGATATCGTTTCTCCACCACGCACTGACACTACGGTGCGATTTCCCTTTGCTCTCTTCTTTCGCGCCAGAATGAATGGATCACGGTTGTTCCAAACCATGTGAACCCTGGCTGATGCACGTGCCATTGGCACTATCAGTGTCCTGTATTTCCCTTTCTTCCCACTGTGTTTCTTCCCCTTCTTTTGCCACTTGGTTATGTCCGACTGGATCCGCAAACACGATCGTGCTCGCAACAGTGTCACTGCCATATAATGATGACAAACCGAATGCTGTGTCGATCTCGCTTCCATGTCTGCCCCGGATATCGTGCGCATGAAGCTTCCGCAAGTTCAAGATGAATCGAGGGATTAATGTGAAGGGAAGGATGCCGTCCATTATTCCAAATAGTATATCCTGCCATCCATACAGTGAAATAGTTCCCGCAGTAACCAGCGTATTGACAAGTGTAAGTGCCAGCATGCTATGTGTGATAGCTCACTGTTAGCTTAGTTGAATGGAAGAGGAAAGACGACGCAGGGACATACACGACAAAGTAGAGCATACCTTCCCTGACAAGGAGATTCATATAGTGGTTCAGGCGGAAACGCTTTGTTACTGTGTACATTTGTAGTACCTCCTTGATGAATTGAATGACAACGAACAAACACATCGATGCACCTAGAGTCATCTGAAAAGCATAGACAATATAGGATAGTGTGGTTAAAGGAGACTCGGGGATTTCTGCACAAATAGACCAGTCAAGCACTTGAATGGTTTCTACATGCATCGGAGGCACGGGATATATACCCTGTTAATGTAGTGCGCACAATATGAATGCTGATTTTTACATACGTGTGACCTCATTCATGATGCTCTCCATGATGCAATCAATTAAACTCGAGATCGTCTCGGCGGCGTACAACGTGAAAAGGGTGCCAAGGACAAATCTGGATCGACCATACATTGCCCACACACGGAGGATCATTGCCACTGCCTCGATTGATAAGATCCGTCTTTCTAGAAAATGAAAATGAAAACTCACTATCTGCAGCAATATAAAAAACCGTGAAGGCCCAATCATACAAAATGTAAACTATTTTGCCTTGGAATCATCCTCGTTGAGTGGTCATCGATAACATTGGGTAAGTGTACTCACAACTGGTTCGAATGTCATCAACCGCTCAGACATGTCATTGATCAGTGTAAAATATAGCGTGAGCACATACGTCTACCCACAATCGGAAGTTTAGTATGTTTGTCGATATTCAATGGAATACGAAAACTTACCTTTTCAGGGCCAGGTAGAAATGATGACCCCACTTTCATTGGGCTACGTCAGCGACAAAACAACTTCGGATTTCAAGGTTTGAACCTACTGATAGCACCAATCCTAGCCAACCAAATAGGGGATCAGTTTTTATACATCACCACAAACATTCACATACATGGCAAGAAACAACCCAACATACCGCGCCTGAAAATTAACGATTAGCGGAAGATGGAGAAGATAGTTTGAATTCACACCAGCAGATATAATGTAGATACGCGTGTCCACGGCTTGTTCTGCACCCACATCCGAATCAGAACACCATCATGATCCCGGATAAGCGAGCACTGACCCAAGTATATTCTATCTGAAGGTTGAGATGCAGTCAAATTCACAAATAATGTGAATAGTTTTGCATACTTCATCAGAGAACGTGAGGACTGATGATACATAGTAGTAAGTTCCTTGCATAGTGTGAAGCATGCTCGGATATGTCACTCACTGTAATCGTATCCAATGGCAGTGATCATTGCAACTATAAAGAATAGTAAGGTCAATGAGTGGAGCGCCAACTTGGATCAATGAGCATACGGGTTGTGTAATCATTGAACAGAATACCTGAAACTTCCTGTACTGTGGATGTCATGAGGTTGGTAGAAGGAACACGTGAAAGGGTAGTATTTCGCAAAGAAAGATGATGCCACAAGACGGACACTGGAAGAGGCTGCCAGCGCACATATAATCCAACGCCGGTGGGAAATTAAAATACCGGTGAACACTGACACCTTGTGGTCATATTAAATCCAGGCGCAACGAGCATATGGTGCAGAACATTGCATTTTGCGGTCGATGTGATAAGCGCAGCTAAACGGAGACTATCGGTCAACGGCAGTGTCATGGTCGACCCTATCGTCATTATCACGTAATGTCAGGTTTCCTCCTGCCAGTGGTGGGATGAGTCCTGGAAGGCGTATTAGCAACTTTCCGGTAAGACGCGGACGACACTAGTCACCGCTTGTATCCCCTGGGCAACCTTGCCGGGCCAAAGACCATGTCAGCACCTATGGGCTAGGTCACATATAAATGTATATAAAGCGACATTTACCTCGAATATAATTGTTGGAATACCCATTGCCATAATTCCCCTTTCACCCCTTATAGATGCGGGAAGGCAGCGCCCATGCGACAGGATGTGTACGTACCTACGCTCGAAACACTCCGAGTCACCCGATGATGGATTCTTGAATTCCAGGGAATCGAGCGTACCTGAGTACCTGAAAAAAATGGCGAGATGCATGGAAACAGAACTCGTAGCGACGGTGGAGAGAGGGTGGAAGAATCGCACGAGCAGTTGCAGTTCTTTCCCAGGTCCAACGGGGATATGTGGCAGGACTACTGAGCAGATGAGGGGAGATGCTGAGAGGAAGCGAATCCGCCAGATAAACTTGAAGCGCCTGAGGCTAGTTTGAACTTTGCGCGGACCACGGCGCTAAGGCTTGGCAGCCTTTCAAGCCAGAGATTGGAAATTGGGGCCAATCCAAGTCGGTCACTGCATACCTCAATCGTCTCGCAAAGACTCGCGTCTGCACGATCCGCGCCGGACCCTCGGACCCGGTCCACAAACCTCCAAATGATGAACGAAACAACATTCAAAGGTGTGTCTCTGTTCAGTCGAAGAGTGTCATGCGCCGTGACTCGGAGTCGCGTCAGAAAGTGAGTCGATGTGCTCGCCGTTTTCTGGGTAAACCCTTGCAGACGCAAGATCCAGATTACTACAAGTACCACACTGGTACCCCGG
Source organism: Aureoboletus auriporus (assembly GCA_038089615.1). Taxonomy (NCBI): domain Eukaryota; kingdom Fungi; phylum Basidiomycota; class Agaricomycetes; order Boletales; family Boletaceae; genus Aureoboletus; species Aureoboletus auriporus. The sequence continues at coordinate 39,082 of JBBPLF010000049.1, forward strand.
GCCGGTACGAAGCTCGTGTTCGTTCTCAAATTCACCTCAATTCCTCACTTTCAGGGACCTGCATAATAACGTGCACCACCGAACATTCTCCTATCCACAAGAAGGTTGCAACTTGTTGACGCTCAGACCTGACAGGTCAAACCGGTTATCCTTGTAGCGTCTCTATCAGGAATCCGGGATGCAATTCACATTTGATTGTGTCAACAACCATGTACTATGCGCCACACTAGTTTCATTACACTTCTCACCCCACCCTGAATGGCCTGAGCGAGCAGGTGTGAATTCTAGTGTACTACAACCAGAGGACCCCGACTCCATCCATGCTATGTCAAGGCCTGGATCTGCACACTTCGGCCAGGGCCCTTGCACATGCAAGCCTGAGGTTATTACCGTACCACACCCCGATGCGAAGCTCGCGTTCTCAATCCCTCGTTTTCGTCCTGCATCATAACGCGCACCACCGAACGTTCTATTCACAATCTGTTCCGAAGGGATCTCGGAAGGTTGCAACTTGTTGACGCTTGATAGGTCGAACCGGTTATCCTTGTAGCATCTCTATCAGGATTCAGGAATTCGGATAGATATATACGCCACACTAGTGTCAATATCACTATACGTGAAAGCCAGTGGAGAGGGTTGAAGACCCTTTAATACTCAGGGTACTTCTCTGTTAGGTACCCCGAATCCGAGTCTTTCGCTACATCTACCGATGGTGAGGGCTAGATCGGGACCCTTGAACAGCCTGAGCGAGCAGGCTAGACTAACCGTCATCAATGGATACGATCAGAGGACCCCGAGTCCACCCTTGCAACATCAAGGCAAAAACACTGCGACCACAATGACAACGTCATGATGACGTAGCAAATATGGATGATGCATATGTGTTTTGATGGCTCATCATGCTGCCCAGGCCTGGGGCGAGAGTATAAAAGGACAACCAGCCCTTCAAGGATTTCAGAAAAAAGCATTGGGTTCCACTGTGAGTGAGATTTTCCAACTGCTCCCACTGTGCCATACTGTCCTTGATTTCCCCGACTCGTGCTTACGCATCACTCTTCCATCCAGTCTTTGATCGTGCTCATCACTCAACATCCACGTTTTCACTGGCCCAGTTGAGAATATACGTAGGCATCAGCACGTATGTCATTCTACGGGCAGTGTCGACCATTTACTTATGGCAGCCAATATAGGACAATGCCTGTTTTGCCAGTGTCCAGGGATACGTCTAGAACTTGGGTCGGCTTTATCAACCACAGGAGCAGCACTGTTGACGTCTATCTCACTGCAAAATCAACACAATGGATATGGTCGTTCAAACTGTGGCCTGATATCACCATTAAAGGCGGAAGAAAAGGATACAAGTTTGTGACGCCACCTGGGACATACAAAGCGGAGATTGTTGACAAACAATCAGGTGAAACTACTGAGATATACGCTGAGGCTGACGGAAAAACTTGGTGGGGAATTCATTAAAGCCATGGTCTGTATTTTACAACTTGAACTATTTCTGTGCATCCACGCACAAAGCTTTCAGTTGGAAGACGAGTTATGTATTATGTATCATACGCGCCGCTACGAATGTTTCATGTCTCAGAGTGTCATACAGTGTACTTAGTACTTACAACATGCCTATTGTTCCGAGAAGAATATAAAATATTGGCTTGTGCTGGTTCCTTCCAAAATTGAGCGTCTGTCCGAAGTCCGATCCATTCATTGGGACGCGGACATGATTCAGAGTGAGTCGGGTATTTGATGTTCTTCTTGGGCACAAGCTGAGTCTGAAGCATTGATGTTTTGCGTCTCAGAGGGCGTATGTTCAACCTCCGACCCTCCGTTCTGGATCCGTGAAACATGCAAGTACTAGCCTGATTACACCACTTACCTTCAGGTTCGGGGGAGGCGGCGAGGGTATAAAAGGACACTGGCCAATCTGCCCTCCATAAATCTCAAGGCATCGCATTTCACGGTTAGTCCTTGCCACGAGTTTCCAAGGGATTTTGGAATCGATCCACCCGCCGTGTTACGCCCAAAGGCTGCCAGTGCTACCGTGACAGCGACAGGATGGCATACTAGTACGGAGATCGGTCTATGGAATTTACAATGGTTACGATCAAGTACCCCAAGCTTAGCACTGCCAGTGCAATCACGATTACAGGACGACGTATGAAACATGTATGAGTGTTTGATACCAATCACGCTGCCTGGTGGCGAGGGTATCAAAGGACAGCAAATTCGCCTTTCAAGGACCTCAGAAAAACCATCGCGTTCTACGATCAGTGAGTTTTTCCAACTACTCCCACTATGCTATGCCTCCTTGCTGTTCCTGACTTGTGCTCACATATCACTCTTGCATCTAGTCTTTTGATCGCGCTCATCGTTCATCATCCACATTTCCATTTAAGCAAGATACCAAGAATATACGTGTAGGCACTGGCAAGTATGGCATACTACTGCTATGGGCAGTATCGACCACTGAGGCAGCCAGCACAGAACAATATGCCTAGTGTTTTTTGGCGACCCAAAATCACCTTCATAAACAAGACAGACAGTCTTGCACAAGTCTATGTTACCAAGCCTCCAGACATGGCATCGATCGGTTTACGCCCTACTCTTAGTATACCGGCCCTAGAGACTAGAGCTACAACGGTCCCGTGGTTCAGTGGACTTTGGACCGCAACCATTGTTCAAACGAATAAACCGCACAAAGAAATTATCGTCAAAGGTGGGGGAGAGTACAATATTGATTAAAGAACCATGGTCTGCCGGTGGTGACTCAGTGGTAATTACTCGAAAGAGGCATTGTCACATACAAGCTTTTATTTCTTTCAGACAGAGGACGAGTCGCTCGGCTGAGCTATGCAATCGAACTCGCAACCCCCACGGTCTGTACCTTCGCTGCTCCCAGCTCTTGTCAAACTCCGAGAAAACACACCCTGGCAGAAGCTGTTTGACACCCGAGCCTGGACAAGCGAGCATTCATCACTACAGGATCGTGGGTGACATTCTACTTCATCCTTCGTGCTGGATTTTCTCGGGACTTTTTCCACTCCAATCTCTCGGCAAGACATATGTCAATGAGACAACCGTAGCTCGTCCAACCCGTTGTCCTTTGGATGTAGTAGGTGGCTTAGGGCTCTTATTACATCACTTGAATTCCACGATGTGACTCATTATGCGATTATGATGTGAGAGATCGGCCTGCAACTGATTTTCACTCTCATTGGTTCAACCACTTCCGAAATCCTGAAAAAAATGCTGAACTCTAGGGGGGGAAAGTTGAGGTCCATTCATTGCTCGGCAAGTACCAGATGCTAGTGTGCTGTGGTGCTTACTGGACAGCATGAAGCGCGCCGGGTGTGAGTACATGCCCTTTCCTTTTTGCGTTCTTTGGCGACTGATCCCCTTTGAGAACTTGTTGCAGTGGCAGTGCTCAATGTGACTTATTTAGTACTTATTAATATATTATTCAATTATATGATTGTATCGATTGGACCAGGTGCTCCGAGTCTCTTTCTTTGCCATCGACTCGAATACCTGACGTATTATTTATCACGACTCAGGCAGAACCATAGCACTGGTTCAATTATCAACCAATCCGGACCATTCCGTTTGACGCTCTTGTGCGTTAAACTCGCCAACTCGCCAACACAGGTGCCAATGATAAGGTTCGCTTTGCGGTACGGTGATTTAATGCGACGAAATGAATCATGATCATGTGTCACGAAATGCTTCAATATCAACGACACGGACTATAACCCCGACCGGATGCTTACCACCGTTCAACGATCAGCGACATCACTGCATCTTGACTTGGTAAGTCATGAATCATGTTCAACTTCTTGCTCGCTTTGAACTCACTTTGGTAATAACAGCACACGCATTTACTTTGCAGATTACTCTTGTAGTGCTTCAGAATCCGTTCTGTATGGAACGCGGTTCTAGTGTGGCCCAGCTTCTGATTGACAGATAACGGAGGGACCCGAGCTGACTTATTTATTCCACAGACATGATACGCCCCAATGACAACCCGGGCCCCATCCAACCTGAGCCACGATGACCTTGAAGACAGAGTGGAACAACTTTGTCCACTATCGAAACGCGTACTTGCTTGCGTTTTCGGCGACGACAGGATACATTTGTTTCGGATGGGACATTGGGCTTATCGGTGGTGTCATCGCGTTGCCTTCCTTTCAACAGTATTTCGGGCTTGATAAGGAGTCTGCGAACGCGCGCGCTGTGTTGAGCGGGAATATCGTTTCTATACTCCAAGCTGGCGGATTGTGGGTGTCTTCCTCATGTTCCTAGTGCGGGTGCCGACGTGTTGAAAGCTTTGGCGCATTGGTGTCAACGTGGTTTGCAAGTCGGTATGGGAGGAAACCACCCATGCTCGTTGCCGCCATCATCTTCATCGTTGGGAGCGTGATACAGTCGATCGTCGGCCTCGGTAGTACGCCCGCTATCGGACTCAAACTGCTTTACTTTGGTCGGTTCTTTGGTGGCGTCGGCGTCGGGCTCATGGCTGCACTCGTACCGACCTATGTATCGGAATGTGCACCCCGGATGATTCGTGGACGGTGTACCGGAAGCATCGAAGTGGCAGTCGGACTAGGAAACATGTTGAGCTGCACGTATTCCCCTTTGTACTATCCTTTGATCGAATCTCACGTCATCTCTAGTTTGGGTCAATTATGGTGTCGCCATCCAGATTCCGTTTGGACAGACACAGTGGCGTCTGCCCATCATCGTCCAGATTATTCCTGGAGTTCTCTGTTTCATCTTTATGCTCTTTCAGCCCGAATCGCCGCGTTGGCTCGTTGAGAAGGAACGCTACGAAGACGCAGCGACATCTCTCGCTTACATCGCGCGTGCAGACCCCTCTTCTCCTGCCGTCCAATCCACCCTCTCCGAGATTCGCGCCGACCTTGTCGGCCGTCATCAACTCGGCCTATTGACGCAGTTGCGCAAAATGAGCGAAACCAAGACAATCGCGCTTCGGTGTTTCATCCCACCCTTTCTCACCCTTCTCCAACAATGGACGGGAACGAACGCGATCAACTATTACGCCCCCCAGATATTTGCTTCGCTCGGGATCTCAAGCACGACCGCCTCGCTGTTCGCCACGGGCATCTACGGCGTCGTCAAATTCGTCACCACGTGCCTTGTACTCGCATTCGTGATCGAATCCTGGGGACGCAAACGCACACTCATATACGGCGGACTCGCGCAAGGTCTCATGATGCTCTGGATAGGCGGGTACACAGCGGTCCACCCTAAACCCCACGTTGTACCCGTGACGTACGTTTCTCTGGTCGCCATCTATCTCTATGGCGTCTTCTTTTGCTTCGGTTGGGGTTTCACGCCGCTCGTGCTCGGGTCGGAGATCGCACCGGGGCATATACGACCGGGAGTGATGGCGCTCGCGTCGGCCACGACGTGGTTATTCACGTATGTGATCGCACAGGCGACACCCACGATGTTGGCGAAAGTGACATGGGGAACGTATATCGTGTTTGGGGTCGCGAGCGTGGGCATGGCCGCATTGGTGTGGGTTGGGGTGCCTGAGACGACGGGGGTGCCGCTCGAGGATATGAAGTGCTTGTTTGAGGGTGATTATTGGGTGAGGTGTATTCAGGACGCGCCAGGGGGAAGGTGGGTTCTTGGGAAGCGACGGGCATTGGGCATCGAAGAGTTGAAGATCCGTGCAGGTCGCAATGAGTCGGACGAGGAAGTAATATCATCGGTCGTCGTACCAGCAGATGACTTGATCATTTAAGCGTGAAGCTAAATCTCTGCCAACTGAATCTTGTTTTTTGGGGAACATTTGGGAGTATCCAAGGCTACAAACCTTATTGGCCCTTTGCGGAAACTAATCACCAAGAACGAACGTAAATTAGAACGACAACAAAGACCAGATACATAACACTACATATCCTTCTTGAGACCAAGGCTCTAAGGGGGAAAGCTAATCACAGCAACGAACGTAACCACAAAAAAGACCGCGGATAAAGCTCTAGATCGGGGGTATAACAATAGCACCAGACAAAGCATCGAGCTTTTTGGGAAGTAAAAAAGAACGGAAGGACGGAGCACGAGGTTCCTGAAAGGATATAACAAGAGAAAAGATAACCAGCCTTGGTAGCATCGAGCTCAAAGGGCCTTGGATTTCTTCTCAAAGGAGAATTTTTGGTTGCGTCGGCCGAGCCCGAGCGCTCTGTGCAGGAAGGATGACCCGGTTCCTCGGTCAGCGAGACCACGGCGACGGGAAAAGGAGCTACGTTTGCTGTTACCAGAGGCAGGAACAGGGAGAGCGGTCTGGTTGGGCCCGGGTTCTGGGATACTCATGTACGAATCATCGAAGATGTCGTCTTGTGCACCGTCTACAAAGTTGTAGAGGTCGTTGTAATAAGGGGGAGAATAGTATCCTTCAAACATCTATAAATGAACGCAGGATGAGGGAGGTGAGCTAGATGGGTAAAAAGGGACCAACGTTGTTCTGTTCAGCCTGGAGCCAATACAAGGGCTGTTTGGCGCCATAGGTGCAATTCCCGGGGATCGCAGTGTGTTTTCCGTTGGATGGGTCGGCACCACAGCGGCGAGCAAGCTTGGAGGTGGCTACACCAACGGTGGAGGTGGAGCCGGTGACGCTACACTGGAAGCCGGTCATGTAATCTGGGGTGAACGCGAATAAGACAGGACACCTCTAGTGAAGGAATGCATACTCTGTTCTGCACCACTGTTGGGGGCGTGGATCCAAAAGAATGCACAGATACATTTGCCACTGGGGCAAGGGGGCATACGTGCTGGGACAGCGAAATCAGTGTATCGGTTCCACACACAAGTTTGGTTGACACTAAAGATGGCGAAATCGGCGGGTTGAACATCCGAGACATCACTCTTGTAAGCGATGCCCAACGCGCAGCCGGTGACGTCGCTTAAACCGGTGGTGTGGTACTGCTCCATAGGAGCACCGGGACAGGGATTGTTCGGGTCGTTCGGGTCCTGGACGTTGCCTCCCGAGACCGAGGTGTTGTAATAGATAGTGGCGCTCTTGTCGCAGGCAAGCTGGGCAGTGACGGTCTGGCCGGCAGGAAGCTCGAAGACATCCTCGGGGTGGGGCGGGTAGCCGAGGTGGTTGTGGAACCACCACTTGGAGAAGGGGTAGTTGATAAGGGGTGTGACTGGACGGTTGTCGTAGTCAAAGGTGGAGCGTGATACGTTGAAACCCCACATGGAGGGATGCCAAAGGGCTAGATGTACGCGTAGATCAACAAGGGTAGGAAGAAAACGATGGGCAGGACGGACCGATGTGGGCAGAGACAAAGGGGAGGAGGGGGAGGAGGGAGAGAGCGCGCATTGTGGTTGGGCCGGCCAGTGGATGGGGACCATTTTTTTGTGGTGGTGGATTATAAAGTGTTCGAAAAGGACAATAACGTCATTTGTTGCTTGTTATCATGTTGTTGTTGCTAAGACGCGTGAGAGCCCGCTGATCATAATGTCCGATGCACATGATACGGATATTGATCCCAGCTCGGGTTCTGGAAGTGTCCAAGCACTGGTCATATGATGCGCATGATGCCGCACGACTTCCATGGTCAAAGCGGTCAGTCCTAAATGTCATTGTTCGCCTGATCTTGCAATTCCACAGTCCACATGTCATTTCCTACATATAAATTATAATTCAAGCCCTGCTTCTCTATTTCCCCACTTCGCCGCTCTATGTTCATGAAACAGGTTTCCACTCCTACTTCGGCTCTTCCTACTCGTCCAGAGAGGCCGTTCAAGTATGTCGCGCCCGTCGCTGCCCCGGATGGCACCGTCGGGTACGATCACCCCCTGGAAAATTATTTTGATCCCGCCATGGCGCCCCGTCTCATTCCTTCCAATCCCCCATCTCGAGTACGTACTCTTCCCACCACCTTCTTCCATATTACCCACACTTAATCACAGTTGTATGAGACCATCGCGCGTGCACACGATCACCGATATCAACTCACCCCGGACATGCCATTGGTCGATCACGCCTGGTCCACCCCCCGTCCTCTGATCCTCAATCACCGCGAGCGCTCTCGTTCTCTTGCCAATCTCCGCGGTAATTCCTCCGACTACATGGGCATCTCACCAGACTTGCCAGGCTGGCGTCCCCGTCGTACCTCGTACGAAGACCGTCGTGGTGCAGTAGGCGTCACCCCCAGCGAGGTAAACACACTCGTTCCGTACATCCCTCCTATCGACACCAGCCTGCCCCCTCCTTCGAAGGAGTGGCTCGATGCAATGGCAAAACGCATCTTGGCAGACGCTCACGCCGATCTCGAGGATGCTCGTCGTACCACTACCACTGCGACGACCGACCCTCAGCCTTCTGAATTGCGCACCGCGAACGACGACGACTTCACATTCGATTACGATACCGACAGTACCATCGATGGTCCCGTTTCTGCTCCTCCACCACAGCCTCCTCAACAGGCTCCCCAAACCGAAACCGAAACCAGCTCAACCACGGATGCTGGTGCGGATGCCGATGTGGACATGCATCCGTACTATTCGGACACTGATACGGACACCGACTCGAGTGACGATGAGGGATACAATTGGGGCACCACTGGCACCACACCCATCTCAGCCCCGGGTTCAAAGTGGCTCATTCCTCGCAAGCGTCCTTCTGTCGTCATTATCGAGGAAAAGAAACTCCCCACGGTCGATCCGCCAATGAACAAGCACACCACCACGACCATTCGTCCTCCGAAACGAGGCAGGGGCGGAAAAACCGGCGCACCCCACAATGCGAAATCGCTCAAGAAACACGCCAACGATACGCCCGCACGACACGAGTCCGAGAAAGATGAATGTCCTTCGACCGTGCAGCAGAAGAAACACGTTCGCATTGTGTCCCCTTGCACCACTTCTTCCCCACCAGCCACCTCCTCTGCACTTTCCAAACAACCCACCAAACCGTTCTACTGCGGTTTGAACGGCTGTACCCAAGTCTGTGCCTCTATAGGCGATCTTCAGAGACACCAGCAATCCCTTCGACATCGCCAGCCTTCTTATTCCTGTTTGGCATGTGGCAAGTCATACACACGATCGGACGCGTTGAAGAGGCATTTGAACGGCAAGGCAGCGTGTAAGAGGCTACATTCGAAGAAGCTTGCCAGCGAAGACCTGGACCAAGTACCACCAGGGGCGGTGTAATCGATCGAACAGGTGAGGCACCGGCGTGTCTCCTCAGTCGAACAAGGTTTAGGTATTTCCCTTTTAAACGTATTTCTCAGACGCCTGCAGGCTCGGGCTGTCGATCGTCGATCGTTGCGCTCTTAAAGTGTTTTTATTTTATTTTCTTTCAATGCGGTTTCGTCGAAGCGGAACGTCCTGTCCTTGCAGTCGCCTAATTCATAAAGTAAATGACTTGTCGCTCGTTTTATGGCTAGTCAGAAGTAGTCGCTCCGAATTGTAAATAATAACACATTGCTTTGGCATGTCGTGTTGAGGCGAGAATGATCGAGGATGGAAAGGTAGCCTCCGGGATCAGCCTATAATAATAGTGACGTACGAGGTGGTTAGGTCGTGGACTCATATGGATTCAAGGTGGATCCTGTGTGAACGCGACGCAACTTTCAAGCTGCTGTATCCAGGGTCGTACACGACACCTCCTCGTCCATCTTGGCGTCCGAAACATCCATGTCCAGTGCAAGACAAATGCAGAGCCAACTTCTTTTTTTTTTGAGTCGAAGGATCTGGAAGGCGTTGCATTGCCCCTGGCATGTCGAGAAGAGGATGACGAAAGTCATCAAAGACAAAAAAAAGGTACCCGGGTCCGCACAAAATAGTGACGTGGGCCGCATCGACACACGCATCCAAGATGGATCCTGTGCGAACGCACTCTTGCTCAAGTGGTTCTTGTTATTTATTATCCTGTGACGGTCTCATGTGCGATGTCGATGCCAAGAAGGGGGGGGGGGGTGTTGAAGACGACGTTTTGGAATGCATTGCCTTGGACATATCGAGACGAGCGATTCGACGACCAAAAGTGACGTGACAAGCGGGTCAACTCGAATCCGTACTTGGGCCGTAAACGTTCGGATCGCAGGCAAATTCCTGTGTAGATGCGAGACGAGTTGCAGCATCATGGATAATGCGTACAGATGCATATCCACGTTTGTCATGGATCCAGAGATATGCAGTGTCCGCCATCGATACTGTCCGAGACGAGGCAGGGCAGAGCGAACTTGCAAGTCGAGGCCCGAGGGATCTAGATCCACGTCCCCGTTTTCGTTCCTATTTTGGTACTATGTCACTGTGGTCCATGATCACGACACGTTGGGCGTCCATGTGGACACCGTTTTTTAGGACTCGACATCGATATGTAGAGGTAACCAGGCAACGACGACTTGAATTAAACTCGGCTTCATGTCATTCCATCCATCAAAAAATGTGCTAGCCGCCTATCCGCCGGATCTATGTGCGAAAAAAAGCGGAAAAGAGTGAACAAGCTCGAACTCATGTTGTTGTTGTTGTTTTCCGGCCCGATTGGCGTATCCTCCACAAAGCGATCGAGAACATTCGCGTCCGTGGTGCAGTCGGGTCAGACGATACGATGGCGCTTCGAATGTTTGCCCTGGACATTGACACGACCTGAATACCAGATCCACTCCAACCATTCTAATTCCCATTCTGGTAGGTTGATCTTTGGCTAACATATCGGCCACCCATGTGGAGCCCGTCCTTCGAGAGCTCGACATTCTTGACATCAATGTTGGTGGGAGTAACCAGGCAACAAGAATTAAGCTCGACGTCATTTCAATCTATTCAAAAATGGGCTGGCCCGCCTATTGGCCGCCTTAAAATGTGCGAAAAAAAAGGGTACAAGAATGAACAAGCGTGAGTTCCCGTTTGTATGTTGTGTTTGTTTTCTTTTTGTATGGTGTAGGCAAGGCCTGACTGAGTGACTTCATTTGCGTGATAAGTCGGGTCAGACGATACGACAGCGATTGGAAATCTTACCCCGAGGTTACCTGTCAATGGAACATTGACACGACCCGATACGCGCGAGGCGAGGGTTGTAGTCGAGGGTTCTTGGAGACGGTCCTTGACGACATACCAGGCAACCATATAGAATCTATCTTCCGAAATCAATATGGATAGAGGTAACCAGGCACTGGCACCGAGGATGGCTTACATAGTTAAAACTCGACGTCATTTCATTCTACCCAGAGCTCCGAGTCGTGGAAAAGTAAACCGGCCGCCTATTCGCCGGACGTAGTTACTTAAACCGTATGCAAATGGAGCGGATAAGAATGGGCACGCTCGAGCTCGTGTGTTCGTTTTTTTGTTCTTGCTTTCGTATATATCCTTCGGAGCTTGTGCGTGAACATAAATCGGGTCGAACGATATGGCAAAGTTCGAGTCCTTGCCCTGAACATGACCACAACTATGCGGACTCGCATATCTTGATGTTTTCAGATTGCGGCAAAGGCACTGACTTGACCGCTTTACTGACCACTTGGCAGCTATAGCATCTAAGATCCCCGACTCGGAACTCATGGGAAGTAGCGGCTCTGTAAAGAGAAGATCCGTCCTCGGGAATGTGCCTGGGAAGTGCTTCGGTCGTCCCTCGGATCGGGGTGTGGCATAATCCAACTGGGAACTCGCTCGTCCATCTCGGTCGAATGCGAGTCGCCGGATTGAAGTCGTCTGGACCTCCGAGTATTTCGTAAGCAACTTTCCCAGGAAGCCTGAAAACAACAACTTGGACCCGGAACCTGTCCTCACGTTCGCCATGATTCCTTTAACATTCGAGAGATTGCACGAGAAGAAACGAGTGTTACCCACCGTGATTCTAGCAATTCAAAAAGTTTCAAAGCAACGACAACTATGGACGATACCGGTGCCACACTGCCACTGCGGTCTTCCGATTCTATCGGACGAGAAAGCGATGTGAAACGGCATGTACCATATGGTCTGGCTCATAACCGTGCAGGATCTGACAGTCCTCATAACGACTTCGCCTAGATAGTGTCATTTTAAACCACCCACGTCATGGCCAACTGAGCTAACTCGAATCCCCCCACCGTACCTGATCGATGTCCGCCTAAAGGATCGTCCAAGCGCACGGCAGTCTGAGGATTCACCTCAAGATCTCCCATCCCCATCTCGGTTACACCGACGGTGCGTATTACTTACTAGAGGATGTACATCAGATTCGTGATGGTGATCTGCACTGTCCGTCGTTCCTGGGACCTGACCAGAGACTTCGTGACGTCTTGATTGTCGTTTTATCATCCCTGGACTTTGGACTTGGCCCGCATTGCTTGTAACTCGCGAACATCCCCCTCCTGCTCGCGCAAGGGCTGTCGCAACGCGATTTGAAAGAAGCAAGCCCCGGAAAGTTATTGTGCACTGACCTTCTGCTGGTCCATTCACATCCTGACATGACAGTCGAACACGATCGCGGACCTACCGTGGAACAAACATCAAGCCCAGTTCTGTATTTCAGACATCAACATCATCAGATGTCGGGTCTGCAATGCAAGTTCTGAAATCTTCGGATCGGGGGATGATCGAGATTGAGGAAGGGTACAGATCGGTGGCGGATGCTGGCATGCACCCGATCGGTCGGTCGAGTATACTCACCACGTTTGCTCGATGAGCGAGAATGCGAGGTGTAGAGAGCAAATCCGGAACGTTGTATTTTCCCGACTTGGTATTTGGCTGCTAACTTGGAGCTTCGAAACCGGAGGTAGGCTGGTAGACTGCGAGCCTGGATTCCCGTCATCAATGCCTAAGCTGCAACAAACACACGAGTCGGACGGGAACAGCCTGAGAGAACTTGCAAACTTCACTTGACTCGTGCGTCAGCCGTTTCCCGAGTACGCGTCGAAGATACGGCAAAAGGGCCAGTTGACAACATACGACGAACAGCCTCGCACACCATTGACAGCTCTTGTAATAAAGGCCACTGCCCTTCGCACGCACGACGATGACATCGTTCATTTATGTTGTCACTGAGCAGTGCTTCATGTCATCCATGCCTTCCAGCGGTTGATCCGAGTCATCCGACGGCGCCTGCCAGCGTATCAGTCCCTGTCTTTCATGTGGCGCCTGCGTCCCACTGCTTCGCGGGATTGTTTGGAGGTAGCGTCAATCAGAGTTTGCTCAAGTATGCGTTCGTGAGCAGTGCACGTACAATGTATTACTTGTTTGTATATACTAGTATGCCCACCTCTGGCACGGCATGGCAACGAGATCAAGGTGTCCACGCGTCCAGGTCCAGGTGGCACAGTTAGTGGCCCATGTGGATCTTTTTTTTTGTACGTTATGTATCTCCCGGAGGTTCGGGATATCAGATTCAGATGCAGGCGCGTCCGTTCGACGGAGGTGGCGTGCCTTGACAATGTGCACACCCGACGACGCTCATCCCGAGCGCTGTTTTTCATTGTATTAGAAAGGCAAGATGACGCATCGCTGAGCGCTCTCATGATGTGTAAGCGTTATGATTAATATCGTACACGAATGCATCCACTCGCGCACGGCAATCAAGCCTGCCAGGTCCATCCATCATCATCCACACATCGTATATGTTTTGATAGGGCAGAACACGGCGTATGATACGGAACAGATATCGTACCTGAGGGAGATGAAGTGGAGGGAGAGGGGCTGAATGATGGGGTGGCGACGATCAACCTCTCCGTCCCAAGTCCAGGCACCCCTGAAAGTTTGACATGTGACATCCCGTCGTCGACTGTGCACTTCGGTGTTTTTGTCTTCATGTTGCCTTTTCAGCGATAGGACGTCCGTCTTGTCATTCGAGATCAGTGGCTAGATCAGGGGAACAATCGAAGAGCCTATTGAGTCGGAAGAACCGGCTAAGCGCCACATCGAATCGGGGGTAGTGCCTCAAAGAACATGCCCGCGAACTCATCGTGACGACGGTCAGGGGAAGGCCAAGTGTTGAGTAAACAATTTTTGCACGCATACTAAGCTGCATGCTCGGTTCTTGGACCCGTTGGGTGTATTTGCAAAACAAGGCGGTAGACCGGGTGTGGCAGCGGGAGATGCCGAGCAGGGTAGGCTTGTTCATGACCCGGACCTGTCTCGACCGTAGTGGCGCCTTTTGAAGTACCCCATCGCAGCAGAGACGTAAGAAAAAAAACAATTAGGAGCTGATGTCATCACATACACAGCCCATCTCCGCGCAATACCCGATCGTGACTCGTGAGACGATCTGGAGGGATGCGGCTGGGGATATATCAAGTGCCTCCGCGTACATGATACGTTTATGTAGGACGATGACGGAGAAACGATGTTGCTCGCGCGCCCGGATTGGTTGAACCCTGTGGGCCGAGGAACTCCAACATTCATTATTTGTTTCAATCGCTGTATGGATACTTCCGTGATATCGATGATGACTTGAAGGCGATTCGCCGGGGGGCCACACCCGGCCGAGCAGCCCGCTGGTGAGTGTTTGCTTATTTGATGGCAGTCCGGCCCCAAGTTACAAGTAAGCAAAATGGGCTAGTTGTCAGAGTTTGATCACACTCTTCTCGCCCCTTCGGGCCCGAATGAATAAGCCGATGGGTGGTTCATGACTTAGAGCGGTCGACGTGATTCCGGAACGTGGAGGAAAAAAAGACTCTCTACGGTTGAGCAAGAGGCGTGGACAAGGTGGATTCTCAAACATGGAGGTCCCTCCCGTCGGCTGTGTACACGGGCATCAAGGATTGTTTTAGTGTCGAAATGAAATGAATGTCGAGAAAAAGGAATCCACAGCCTCTTCGCACGCGTGCCGCATCATGATGGAGGATGGGAAGGCCTTCCTTGACCTAGCGTGGTTGCCACGAAGAGCTGAAGGTGGCCGAGGAGTCCACGTTTGGCAGTTTATGCGTAGTTGGCGGCGCGATGGTGGATGATGCTGATCCATGGCGTGGAGTAAATCTGAATCAGCCACATCCGCCGACAAAGGCTGCGTTAATGTCGCTCCCATTCAAGGATCCTCATCGGCGCGGGTGCGCGTCAGATGTTTTATTTTCGTGCGTGGGCTCTCGGAAGAACTCAACCCCGAGCGTCAAACACCACCCCGGTGACGACGTCTCCACCGAGGGGTCTCGTGCGTTTCAGTCAAGTTACAGTAGCGATACATCGCGGTAGGAGTAGTGACGCGGGAGAATACGCGAGATATGTACAGGACTTGGATGACTTGGACATTGGGTGGAGGGTCCGATGGCGGAGGTTGAATAAATAAAAGGGCTGCCACTCCCAATCGGACAGACCAAGTTCTCACCCGGCCTTTCTCCCCTCATCCCCGCGCGCTTGTCCCTTCCTCCTCATACCTCCTCCCCCTTCTCCTCCTCCCCCCCTTCCCATCGATCCTGATCATGGCCCTGCTTCAGTCAGATTCTGTTTACGATTTCACACAGAGCCCCTCACGCAAACCCATCAATCTCGGTACAAACTCGCCCTTTGACACCTACGAGTTTGGACATCTCCAGTCCCCGCCCTTCCACACCTCCTCCTACAACGGCTCATACCAGAACTCGCCCTACTCGGGCCACTCCGAGCTCAGCTACGACCCTGACGGCCCTGACGGCTTCGCCCTCCTCGGCGACGGCCTCGACGTCCGCGAAGATTATGATCCCTCTGAATACGATCCCCCAAACTCGTCTGGTCTTCTCGTCTTTGACGCCGACTTCATGCCCAACCTCGATCGTGTTGGCCATCCAGTCTCCGTCTCCGTCACCCCCGCGCCGCTCGACCAGCATTCGCCTCGCTCGTTCGATCACAGCTCCCCTTCCAGCAATGACGATCCCGGCCGGCCTCGCAGTCGCGCCTCTTCCATTTCTTCCAATCCCATCCACCCCCATTCTTCCCCCCATTTCGATGTCGCTCACACCTTTGAAAAATTGCGCTTCGAATCCCCAAACTGGCGTCAAAACCAGCTCCCGGGTGAACGTACATTGTCTCCCCCAAGAAAGGCCCAATCGCCTCCTCAGCTCCTTATCCCAGATAGCAGCCCTGCCTTATTCCCGCAGGAAACTCCAATGATTAACGCCCCGGACGGCGATGGCGGTTTCGTCTCTAGCGGTCCCCAACTTCACATTGTTCCCGCTACTCCCGTAAGTGGTGGCGGAGCTGCTTCACAAGCCGTTCCTTTCCAATCTACCCTGGAAACCCTCCATCAAGGCAAGTTATTCATATCACTGCGTTTATTTCGGGAACTCTATTCTTACCTTTTTTGTCCTTTGTGCGTTTTACCTCCGTAAAAGGCTCGGCATCGCAAAACCCAGCACAGCAACAAGCAACAACACCCCCATGGGATCAACAACAAATTCAACAGACCGAGGTCTCCCAATCTCTCGGGGTTCCACAACAATATGATCAGACTACACAGCATTTCGCACACAGCCACTCTTCTCATAGGCTGTCCCCTCTCGGTAGCCATGTCCATCCCGATGGTACAAATAACAACTTCCTCTTTCCAAACATTCCCCCTCGCACGCGCAGCAAGTCTGATACCGCTTCATCGCTCCGTCCTCAGTTCTGGAACACTTCCCTTATGACTCAAGACCAACTTAACGCCCTTGACGGTTCTGCCCTCGACGACTCTACCGGCGTCAACCTCAGCGAAGTCCTCCCCCAATCCCAACACCAGCACCCATCCAGTGCCGGCCCCACCCAGTCTTCATTTAATCTCTCCAACTCAAACCTTTACAACTTCAACCCCGTTTCAGCCAACAACATGTCTGCCTACCTCGCACCAAGCGACGGTGGCATTCGTCGTGTCAAGTCTGATAGCGGTCGTCCTGGCCATAATCGCCAGTCCCGCTCAGAGGATATAACTCTCAGCGGCCCCATGTATTATCCCCCTTCATCTCAGCAAGAGTTCATCAATCGTCAGTTCCTGTATCCACAGGAAACCATGCCTTCCATTCGTGGCCATTCTCGCAGAGCCTCTTCTGGATCACGTGGCGGTGGCGATGGCACCTGGAGCGCATTGTCCTCCAACCGCCCCAGTCCATACCCAAGCCCGTCCGCGAGCCCACGCGTTCGTTACGAGGACCTTCCCAGCGTTCCGCTCACCGGTCGGGCGCCCTCGATGTTGCGTCCGGACCCTCCCCAGGCCAACGCCACCCCCGCTATGATTTCCGTATCGAAACCCACGGTCACGAGCGAACGCACTGCCGGTGCAAGTCATCGTCGAAGGAAGCAAGATGCCAACTTTTTGTGTCCTGTGCCAGGCTGTGGTAGTACGTTTACAAGAAGTTTCAACTTGAAGGGTGCGTTCAGCACGAGCATGTTCTTTTACCTCACACATACTGATCAACTTGTTAGGTCATATGAGGTCCCACAACGAGGAACGCCCCTTCCAGTGCAAGTGGCCTGGCTGTGGCAAGGGCTTTGCCCGGCAGCACGACTGCAAACGCCACGAACAGTTGCATTCCAATTACCGTCCCTTTACTTGCGATGGGTGCAACAAGACATTTGCTCGCATGGATGCACTGAACCGACACTGTAAGCATCCCTGCCTTATCCACGACACCTACTCATCCCCTTATTCCAGTACGCTCTGAAGGTGGTGCCGAGTGCCAGCGCATTCTCGATGCTGCTAAGGACTCGGAAAGGCTACCGGTTACCAAGACCGAAGAAAAGGGGTGGCCGGGTATGAGTGTCATGGTCTAATACCTGATTGCATTGATCCGTCTCTTTTACCTCAATGCCTATAATCTGACGCACACAAGATTAATCTCACCACTGTATGCTCCAATTCATTTGATTTACGATACACCTGGGACGCCCTGCGGTTTCTGCTTTTCCTGTTATTCCCACCTACATCTCACCAGCTCTCATTTATATTGATATTGATTGCACGATTTACTACTTGCTACCTTTTCGTCCCTTCTTGCTTGTGTTTATCGTGCACTGTGTGCTGCTCGTTTTTATTATATTCGTTTGTCAGATTCTTGTAGCTTATCCCGTCCGTAGATACTGGTCGACTTGTGAGTCGGTCTATATATTTATGTATCTGGAACAACAAAACTTGGAAACCAATCATTAATTATGTCTGTATGTTTTTGTGGCGCAGCCTCGCGGCTTCCATGAGGATTCGTATCGATCAGGTTACACTGCCTTGACCGACGCCCAGGACATGACAGGGCTGTCATTGATGTTGATCGAAGAACTTTTAAAAAGGGGGGGGACGAATGATTTGATTCCGTCGGAATGCGGTGCTCGCAATCATGCGGGAGACGGAATCTGAGACGAGCTCGGTTGGCGATGGATCCGGGCCGTATTATCGGCGATCAGATAAATATTATCAGCGTTGAGTTGTTGACGTTGACAGCGTTGACGCCTGAGGTTCTCCGTTGTTGTGTTTCTTTCTGCCAAGCGTCGAGGAACACTGCCTCGCCGAAACGGACGGGGATAGATGTCGAGATTTCATTTAGTGTGTGTCACATGGATTGATGGGTTCGATTCAGACCACAAAAACAAAAAAGGAGGCAGTGCGATTTAGGCGGGGGGGGAGAGAGTTCTGCATTCTGACCGTGTTGAGAGTCACCCGGTGACTTGTTGTCAGGGCGAGGACCGGCCTACGTGGCCGCGGGCGCGTCGTCGAGCTCAGCTTGCATTTAGTACAATCCCCCCCCCCATTCGACCGACCCTGCTGGCAGCTTTTCAGGCACGCGCGTTCGTCATATTTCCTTTCCGAGTCTGGTTTTTTTTTAAAATGGGGATCCTCCGAACAGCCTCATATGACTCGGACGACGCGTACTGGACTCGTCCGCGCGGTCCCGTCGCAATTGTACTTGTCACTTTTTTTTTTCTTTTCCGCTTTCGAGAGGCACCCTTGAGTGGCATTCGTTTGTCAAATGAAAGCGTTACGCCACATAATGGGATGAAACACGGTCGGGCATCCCGTATCTACCTTTGTTTCGTGACTGGCATGGTCCTTTGCTTCTTTGTCCCGGTGAACCTTGTCGCGTTGGTTCGTAGTGAACACTGCCCTTGGGCGTCTTTCCTTATCTGGGGTGGGTCGTCCGGGAACCACGGTGGCCGTGCGATGGGTTCGAGGCTGTGTCTCCATGGTAGGTTTAGGGAACGCGACTTGCAACCAGACTCAGAGTTTACAATGCCACCAGGTACCGACGCGCTGGTAGGGAGGTTTTTCAGGAACCGCAGCACGGAAAATGGGAGCTGATCCATGGAGTGAACGACGGGATTGCAAATATGCTCCAATGTGAACAAGGGACGCCTGGATGCTCCGAGCGTGTGTTGCATGCTGGAGGGGATGACGAGAAAATGAACGGGTGTCTGACGATCACGTCGGATGGATGAGGTGAGGTTTCTAGACCCTGAGCTCAGGTCCAAGGGTTGGGTTTCAGCCTATCAGTTGACTTGGCACGCATTCACGTCTTGTGGATTGGTCGTCCGTGCGATGCCGTCGTAGCGTACCTTTTTGATGAGGATTAGCAAGAGGCAGTTACAGCGTTTGTTGGCCGGGCGAAGCGGGCGGTCAGTAAAAACCTCGTCATCCCATTACTGTAAACAGGATTGCATTTGAATGCCGGTGGGTTCGATCTCCGGGGAGGTCGTTGCCGGTAAAGATCGTGCGAGGCGTTGGGAATCCATATGCCTCGTAGGTTCGCGGTACAGCGCTGGACCCGACAATATTAATGTGGCTGATTCAGATCGGATTGCAACGAAACGAACAAATGGCGAGAGAGGTCCGCCGCCGCATCTGATGCTTGGGATGCCGACAAAGGTCTGATCGGATCTGCGGCGTCGTTGCTCGGATGGAGAAGTCGCCGGAGACCATGCGGGCATGGACGGACGACGGCGGAGGTACATGACCACCGTTTGCATTACGTTGTGTGCCATCTGCACTGGCGGTATAGATGGATGGCAATTTAACATCGAGGGGAGGCGGTGTACGTAGATTGATTTTTGGAGCCCACTCGGAGCTCGCCGACAACGGTCCGTCGGTCCGTCGGTCATACGGTAATTGCGACCATGACAGCGTTCAATTTGTAACGATTTCATTATTGAAGATAGGGGCGACCTCTGAGTTCCATGGAATACGGCTAACGTGCGTCGCCGGGCCGTCTGGTGAACTCTGAATCGCAGGCATACTGGTATTCTGAAAATCTAAATCGTTGACGCTCAACTGATGATCATCATGATGTTCAATGGTTCTAAGGGGGGGTCGGATACTTCGGATGCCAGTGAATAATCACATATTACCATGCCTCGGGTCCGTCGATGCTATGAAAACTTGAAAATTCACAGTAACCTAGCCGCCAAATCACACGGCTGCGCGCGTTGGCACAGGAGGAAAATCCGTGCCACAGCATGATCATCCCAGACAAAAACAATACTAAGGTTGAGCACCGCCAACGCCGCCAACATGATCGAGCTTAGAGTGCGCAGTTCAGTGACAGCGGGCTTACCTATCGTACTCGTTCGCTCCGTAAGCATGTTGGCCAGAATGGGGACCGGGTAACCTGGCTGGCCGACGGGGTAGGTTTAGCTTGCCCGAAGATGTAACGAGCTTGGGGTGGGCAGCTAGATGCCAATGTAAACATCAACGTTGCCACTATCGGGTAAATTAAGATGACAGTTTTGGCAAGACTTGCAACACTCTGTATCAACGGCAAATAATTAGTCCTTGCGACTCCACTGCCTGGTGTGGGTTGAATGTATCACGTAGCTACCAGTGAATAAGCATCAGAAAGCTTCAGACGTCCAGGATAAATCGTCTCAGAACGTGTATGCGTTAGCAATAAAACTTGCCATTTGTCAATCCTCGACTTCACTTGTGATAAGAAAAAAAAATCTCGATGTCAGGCTGATTAACTCGGCGATTGTCCAAATAGCCGTTGCACATGGTCATCTTCGTCTCTGTCTTCCCTGTTCGTCAAGTCGTTCAAAATGCCTCCACTTGATTCTACATCGTTTTCCTTGCTCGTCGAACCATGGATCCGTCTCGCTCCCAGAAGAATGGCGGACGAAGAAAGAAAGGCACATCCTGCCAAGAAACAACCTCAGGGAAACGGGAAGAAACGCGCACTTAGCTCTTCATTCTCGGCGGAGTCAGTGCGACACTGCTATTGATAGACCGCGATAAGAGACTCTTTGAAGTTCCTCCCTGATGAATTGGATAACGCAGAGCAGGCACATTCCAGCCTCCAGGTTACACGATGATCCCGGAGATACCTGGCACTGACTCAAATGAATTCGTATTTCGTCTGAAGCATGGTGAGGTGTTCACTTACTATTATAAGTCATATGGACCAACAACTGTCAGGTCCATGGTGAGGATTATGACACGGGGAATAGTGAGGTCAGTGCGTGGGAACGGCAATACGGGACCTGTGAAATTTCATCTCTCTAACAAACTTGCTGAAGCCGGAGTCATGAAGTTGATACAAAGAACAGTCGAAACAGTAGGTCCCCAAAGAACGATGGTATTCCACAATCAGACGATGGAAAGGGCCTGTTAATATAAGTGCACACCTGAGGAACATTAAAACAGCAGAAATCGTGCTGCCGTTCCATTGAGTTTTGTGGGTTTCCACCAAGTGCGGACAGGTAAACTTCCCTTCTGCCATACACTATGATCAGTATAATAGCATGCCCCTGGGGTCAGGTAGTGAAAAGAAAAAGTCGCTCGTGTGGTGCTATGGGGTGTGTGTCGAGCGTATCAAGTGTCCTATGGAATCTGGACGGCGTGTTACATCCGAGTCACGAGTCGGGGAAGAAAATCTGCCGGTGGGTGACGACTACGCACAGGCAAATTTCCTTCCCCGATTCACACCATGTCCCACGGTAATGGAAATTCTTGTTGTCGTGCAGGAAGATGTACTGGCAGTTACTTGCGCAATACTTTCCTATATAATTTTATCCGCGGAGGTTTATCGGAACGGCCATCCTATCTGAACGTGCGGGTGAGAGTGTGATCACCCTGGAGGAAACACCCGCGGAGAGAGTGATGCAAATAAATGCCAACGAGGTCTTTGAAAGGGCGTTAGGTGCGTGCTAGCTAAGCGAACACGTGTGAGTACTTACGAAGAGACGAGCCGAGTTGAAGCACTCTCGCAGTCTTCTATTTCACATCTGGATCATCCTCTCTCTTGAAATGCATGTCATCACTAACCGGGCGTTCCAGATCCATTTGGAGAGCCGAATTTCGCTTACGAACGACAAGTACTTTGGTCCTCGTGGAGTTCACAAACTTGAAGGGTCGATTTTTGGCGTGTGGGTCATCCTGTGGTCGACTGTGCGGTCGCGACAAAGGAATCCACAAACCTTGCAGGGTCACCGTACAGCTAACCCCGACAAAAATTGAATCACCGATGGATCAGATTACAACAAGAGAGGTGCGCCGCCATCCAGTGGATCAGTGATGAGAGGAGGGTGACTGAGGGTGGTCGGATTGATAGCGTCGGTACTCGGATGGGAAAGTTCGCGCGGTATTACGGTACTACTTAGACTAAGTAGTACTAGTCTGCAGCACAAACAGATTTTTAGATTCGGATGCGATGCCCGCACTGGCAAGTCTTGTATTTGGGTTGTATAGCTAACAATAGGCGGGTCTTTTGTTGGACTTGTCCTCGGAGCTCGCCGGTCAATCCATCGGTCACACGCGATTGCGACGAGTTGCCAGTGCCAGCCTGAGGTGATTGGCACATGGTCCCATCTCCCATGAACGCTGGTACTGCTATCGTGCGTCGCCAGTCTCGCTGAGTGGATCAGATACGTCTTGTTTACACCCGACTCCTCCTGTTCAATCATTCAAGGGATGGGTAGTCGGGTAAGTGATCACGCGTCACGTTTCACACCAAACTCTTGGATCCGGCGATGCTATTGATTGATCAGGCTCACAGTTACCAGCCTGTCAGCCATTGAAACGATTGCACAGGTGCGCACTGGCACAGGACGACAATCCAAGTTACACCACAATTATTCCAGGAAAACAATAATGTTGACACCGGCTTGGGATGGCCGAACTGCTCACAGGTTACAGCGCGCAGCTCAGTCGCACTGGACTTACTGGACTTACCCGTCGGCGTACTTATCCAATCCGTAGGCCATTCGGGGTCCGAGTGACCTTACGTGCCAATTTGGTAGGATAGCTTGCTGAGCGTGGAGATATTACTCGGCTATTGGTCTAGCAATCGGAAATATGTGTACGTTCCGCAATTCACTATACGAAAGGTTTTGTGCGACAAATACAAAGACTAATCGAAAATATGTGGGAGCTGTAGGATTGTCGACGTAAATTTATCCTTCATTTACTGTCCACCTCGGCGTATGATACTCTACGTATGAAAAATCCCCGATACGGTCCGCGGGTAATTTTGTTTATCCTATGAAAGTCTGCCAGTCTGGACGAACCCTTCTCATGCAAGCATGATGCATCGTAGTAATGGCTCGAGAGCATTAACCTTATCACGTGATCACTGAAAAATATCTAATTTCTGATTGGATCCTCATTTGGACTTCATACTACAGAAGCAATACTAGTCCAGTACTAACTTGAACGGCGCGTGGCAGTAGTACCATCCTCATCTTGATCCTGTACATTCAGTCATACTACTCCACTGGAACCTTGATCACCACAACAACATTCTGAACTACTGGTATTTCCGAACTTTCTTTGCCAGTTGACTATCTCGTTTCCAGAAATATGATGGACGAAAATAGTGTCCCACTTCAAGCCCAGGCATGCCATATCAAGTGCGCTTTCTTTGTCGTTCGCTCATTTTTATTCTTTTCAACGCGCCTTCAGTACCCAAACTCAACCGGGGGTCCAATCGAAACCCGCAGGTCCTCTTTCCCCATCGTTACCACAATCGATTGAGTCTGACTCCACCGCAGATGAAATCAAAGAGCAGGGAAACGTCTCCTTCAAAGCAAAACAGTACAATGATGCTATCAACTTATATACCAAAGCGATAGGTTCGCCACTTCTATTCTTGCCGTACGATCATTATACCGAACATCCTTACCTCTCGATCAGACATGGAGCCCACTGAGCCCACTTATCTCACCAATCGTGCCGCAGCTTACATGGCTCTGAAACGCTTTCGATTGGCACTGGCTGATTGTCAACAGGCCGCTACGTTGCAATCAACCGCACATTCTTCCAAGACCCTGATCCGCCTCGCACGATGTCACCTTGCTTTGGGCTCGACGGAATCTGCTCTGACGACATTAGGTACTGTGATCGCCTTGGAGCCAAACAATGAAGCTGCACTGCAGCTTCGAGAAAAGGTTCTCGAGCTTGAAGCCCATTTACGTAACTTGAACAGCGCGAAAATCAGAAATGAGTGGGAAATGGCTAGGCTCACGTTGAACAAGTGTCTACAAAGCATAGATGGTGAAGGTACCGAGGTACCGATGCAATGGCGTCTGTGGAGAGTCGAGCTAGAACTTGCACTTGGTAATTGGGATGCTGCCGACGCCACTGTAATGTAAGTGAAGTGATATGAAATAATGACGGAGCTTGACATCGTGGATTTTTGTTTTTAGTCTGTAGTGATGCTATGAGACTTTATCCCAACTCCCCGGAGGTTCTTGCTGAGCGTGCTCGAGTGCTCTTCCTTTCCGGAAAGTCATCGCAAGCAATTCAACACGCTGAATCAGCAATCTTGCTGGATCCCGAATACAGAGTTGCTTCAAGTCTACGACAACGTATAAAAGACGTCGAACGGATGAAAGAAGAGGGTAATACTGCCTTTAAGAGCAATGGACTGCATGATGCAGTTGGACTCTATACGAAGTGTTTACATGTGCGTAAAATATCCATAATTTTGACGATCAGACCGATTTCTCTTTTCAACAGCTCGTCGGTGAGGCAGAAGAGGAGGGAAAAGGCGGGCAGATCCGTGGTACCCTACTATCAAACCGTGCAACTACACTAGTAAAGGTACTGAAGGTTTTCAGTGTAGTGATGTATCTCATACCTCTTGAGCGCAGCTTGGAATGTGGCGTGAGGCTTTGGTGGATGCTGAGGCTTCACTCAGGATCCATCCGACATCCTTCAAAACACTGCGCACTCGTGCCCAGATACATCAACACTTTAAGAAATTCGACGCCGCGATAGTGGACTTCAAATCCGCTATTAAACAAGCCGGGCTTGAGAATGCCGATGCGGATGTCAAATCCCTTGGGATCGAGCTTAAAAGAGCCGAGGGTGCAAGACGAAGGGAGGTTACAAATATCTTGGTATGTGGTCTTCATTCAATTTCAGCCATACACCATCTAATGGTCGTGTTCAGGGGTCTCAAGGGACTTTTTAATGCAGACATCAAACAGTTATACCGTCAGTAAGGTGAAATATCTCAAACAAGGTTGCCGGTATGAATTAAACTGATCCAGCGGATATATTTTTGCAGTTCCGTTCGGCGGAAGCGGTGGATCCGACATGGCTTCCACGAGTTTCGGAGGTTCTTGTGCCCTTGCCCTGGCCTGTATCGTATTGTCGGAAGCTTTATTCCAAGCCGTTCTATATCGCTCAAGCCATCAACATTGCCGAATTTTAAGTAAAGTTCATTAGGCAAGCGCTACATAAATATACTCTCAATGGAAAGTAAATAACATGTCTGGTACGAGACTTTGCACCTCAATCAAAAGGACACAACGACCGAGAAAAAGGTATGTACTGGTAAGACTTGTTCGATTTGGAAGGATGAATGATCGTGTGCTAGCAACGGCAGTTGTGTTTGCGCATAGATCAACACCCGAAATGTAATGTCACGCCTGTATGAGTTATAATTATAAAGAATACTGATGATTTCAAGCACAGACCATGGCTTTAATAGTCGTAAACAGGGTACGGTCCGCCGGGAGCGTTAACGCTGAAGATACGGGGCGCTTTATATGGACCTTCTTTGAAAATAATTACGGCATAGTATGGCCCGCCTTTTTTCGGCACATACGTATATCCAGTTGATCCACTTTTCAATGTGACATCAGGCACTACAGCTTTGGAAGCCTTGCCTGCCTGGTGGATATAGACCCAGACAAGTTTCCTTGAGTAGTTGATGAAGGAAATGGTGGCTTTAGATTTAGTGGAGGGCCTCAGGTCTACCATTGTCCTGTATTGCCAGCGGATACGACTCGGAGTACCACCAGCCTGGTCCAGTCATGAGTAGCTGATACTGCCTGAGTAGTGGCGTGAGTCTGTATGACGTACCTGCCAGAGTTTACACAGATTATACGTAGTCTCAGTTGGATGAAAGTGTGGATGGCAGTAAACGATGAACGCGATGAAAGATTAGATACTATAAGAATGATATGTGAATACAGATTGACTCGGGAAAAGCGACTTCAAGTTGAAGGACAATACTTGTGAACAGTAGATGGAAGGACTCACTAATTGTTGAATAGACAATTCCAAGGCTTAGTTGGAGGGCAGATGGTTGGTGCTGCCACCACTGGCTGTCGCAGGTCGCAAGCCTTTATACCCTCGCCCTCCCCACTCCAGGCAGTGTGATACATCCAAACATATATGTATGTGCTTCAAGATTGACATGGTAGCAGGTGGACAGATCGTAGCCATAGAAGTGGCAGCGACTGGTAGCCTCCGGTTAGAGCTACCAGCGACGGGGGTAGAGTGCTTAGGATTGACGGCGGCCGCGCGCCCCGGAGCCTCGCCATATGGTTAGTCCTACTCAGAAAGCTCAACCTAACCCTCTCCGTTGGCTTCTACATGTACCGATATTGCTGCCGGTCGCCGCAACGAGAAATGCAAATTAGTGTCCCGCACAGTTCATTCGTTCGGGATGAGCTGGAGTCCGTCTGTGGCGAAACACTTGTACTGGGTTGGCGTTCGGAGATGTGCGGAGTCTGAAACATTCCGCTCCACTCGCAGAACCGAGACTCGGACCTGTCAATACAATACCGAGTCCGCTAAATGTTGACCTTTGTCACGATATCATCTCTTTTGTGCGCATGTACCGCCGTCCTTGTGACGCTCAGCCATGTAACACTGCTGATCCGGGTAGAATGGGCGCAGTCCTTTAATATATTTATGATCAATACTGGCGGAGTAGGGAGAGATCCTGATGTCCGGGACTCGGTTATCCCTTTCTGATAGACTCAAGTGTACAGTGGTAACAGGGGGGGCAGGTTCAAGTCACGGACAGTGGGGGGGGGTATTCTTCCCACTGAAATAGACCAGGGCTAGCTCTCACTAGTTCTGGAAGCGCTAGGTTCGATCTATTTGCTATGGCCTATCTGAAACCGTTGAGCACACCGTGGCTGACACCGTTCACTCAGAAGTACCACTCTCCCGTCAGCCGCCCAGGCGGCGGACCCGGTAATAGTTCTGTCAGCCTCAGCCTCTTCCGCCAGGTATATAGACCTTGCTTTGCCGCGTGTCCATCATTAATTTCCCCAAAAAAATGAAGTACAGTATCATCCTCTCACTTGCAATTCATGCGGTTGCGAGACCTGCCATCTCGGATCGCGCACTCCGCATCCCTTTGGAGCGCCGGATATCGACTCAATCGGCCACGGGCGAACGGTTTCTTGGTACACACGGAGTTCAAAGGCTGGTCAGCTATACTCACAAGTATGTTCTCTGTCTCTCGCGACTTATCTTGCTCAACTTGTCGATAACGTTCAGAAAATACGAGGCCACTTTTGCGGCATATGAGCGAAATACGGGTTCACGCCATCCACTTGATGCGTCACCGAGATCCACCTTGACCCCCCATCTCGCAAGTAGAGGAGACGTTCGTCTCGAAAATGAGCAGGCATATATGTGGTACGGTGAATTCGAAATCGGAACGCCTCCCCAGAAGTTCACAAGTGAGTCGTCGACCACTCAATTTTGGTTGACATCCTGATCTCTCACCTTTTTATTAGCGGACTACGACACGGGTAGCGCTGATCTATGTAAGTCTCATGTATCTTGAGTTGGTAATTCGGTTTATCATGTTCATCAGGGTTGCCCGACAAATACTGTGCTACCTGTTACGGGCATAGAAGATACGATGCTTCAGAGTCAAGCACTTCTTATGACACGATCAAACCCTCTGTCCTGCAATACGGTTCAGGGACTACCATTATATCCCACGTGTATAAAGACACAGTCCAAGTGGCCGGATGCACGGTAAACGTGACTCATTAGCGTTCGAATGGTCACTGACCCGACACGTTAGCTCTTGAATCAAGAGTTTGGAGGTGCAGCCGCAATGTCATTCGACTTTTGGAGTAATCAGATGCTCGTCAGTGGTCAATTTCCTGCGGATGGTCTGTTCGGCCTCGGGTTCAGAGAAATCTCAGCCTTGGATGTAACACCCCCGGTGGAGAACATGAAGAACAACAGTCAACTACCCGAAGGTTATCTCAGTTTCTTGCTCTCCGATGTCCCTGGACGAAGCGAGTTGATCATCGGTGACGCAAACTACAAAGCATTCAAGAGCGATACACGTATATCCGCCCCTGTGACCGATGAGGGCTATTGGCAAATCACGTTGGGTGGGATCCGTCGCTCCGGCTCTCGGCCAGTTCTCGGGATCGCACGATCCGCAATTGTGGATACCGGCACCACGCTCATTATTGTGCCAACTGATATAGCCAATGGCTACTTTTCGGGTGTTGACGGTGCACAATGTGTGAACGGCGTGTGCACTGGTGGGTCGTGTTTTTATATCCTCTTAGTATCACGTCACCGGATACCCTCTAGTTCCATGCAAGGTCATTGATTCGACGACACCAATATTCACATTTCAAGGGAGAAACTTTCCGGTCTCTCCTTGCACATGGAATTTTGGTCCTGACGGGGACGGGTCGACTAATTGCATCACTGCGATGGCTACATCCGATACGCTTCGTACGTTCCTCTGTGTGTTAGCATAATGTGAAGCTGATTCGCGTTGACAGCGTTGATCATTGGGGACGCCTTCTTGCAAAATGTATATACTATTTTCGACTTTAGAAAGTTGTGTGTTGATTTTGCGGAGCTTGTGGATCCCGTTTGTACTTAAGGTCTAAAGGCCTTGCGCTAGATTTACCTTTGTCGGGTGCGATTAGCGAGTAGCGACTTTACGGTTTGTTATAGCCGCCGCGGGATCATCCATACCATGACATTGACTTGCGGGCGCGAGTTATAACTCATTCTCGCTTCCAAAGTCTTGCAAGAGTTTTTCGGTCGTATTACACGACAATTGTAATACGAAGATAAACCGGAAGAGGTCGTCGTACAGACATCATGTCCTATTCCACTCTCCCCATCTTTCCACCCCAAGCCCACTTTCAACTCCTCCCTTCACCGCAGCCCGCCTTAAGAGGTCTCCCCCAACCGCACTCGTCGCCTTCTGCACCCGTCGGTGGCCCAAGTTCATTCAAGGCGCCCGCACACAAGCATGCACACCACCTGCACTCTATTCCCCCTCGCGAAAAGTCCACGAGGACGCTCATCATCGACCATATGCTCTGGGTACACGCCCGCACGAGATTTGCCCAAGCACGTGCCGAACTCGGGATGACAGACCACACCGGTGGTGTCTCCTCATCCAATTTTCGTTTCCGCGAACGTCCTGAGCAGTACGACGAGGAAGAAGAGGTCTCCAGTGACAACGAGGACGTTGATCAACTGAAGGCCAGAGGCGCAGGACACGGAGATCCCCATAACGAAGACGAGGACACTCGAATGCAGAACCAGGACCTCGCTTTGGCAAGGAGTCTCAGATTGCGTGCCATTACGCTTGAAAAAGTCATCACATCCATGCTTGAACAACCGCCACCCCTGCACCCCGTGTCTGCCGTGAGCGATGAATCACAATCCCCTCCAGGTTCTCCCAAGCGCCGCGATTCTCAACCTCCACAGAAAGCATCCCACCCACACACGTTGCCAAACGGAGTCCGGCTTCGGCTTGCCCTTGGCACCGTTATCAATGACCTATTCGCTCGTCAAGTACCCATAGCGCCATATCGACATCATCACCACCCTCCCCCAATCCTCGTTTCCAACTCCAACTCTCTTTCACAAAAAGGATCTATAGATTCTCACTCCTCAAATAGCTCACCGCTCCTCCTGGACCCATCACCTCATCCATCTACCAGCACAAGTCAGATGTCCGGGCTAGGGACCGGTGTGCTCCCGCCATCGCTCATCCACCTTGCCTCTATCTCCGGAGCCTCCAACGTACAACCAATAACAATTCCTTCGCCAATGTCCGCTTCCGGCGCACAGGGGCAACATATTGCTGTATGTTGCCGTTCATCTCGTTCCTGCAGAAAACTAACTATCAATCAATACAGCCGGGAACTCAACCCATTTGCAATGACAGAGTTCGTGCCCTTTATATGGATGGTACAGACCCTTCGACAGCAAATTCACCACCTGCTTTGCGTTGCCCGAGACATCTGCATACCGGTTGCGAGATCTGTGTCGAAGCCAAACAGACTGTTAGAGCACCAGGAGGGCCAGCAAAGGGTAAATCAGGCGCATGGGGAGGTGAGATCACATCGCGTCCTCCCCCTCAAATCGGGTCGGGCAAGAGCATGGGCGGGAGTGGTGGCGGCATCACCGGCTGGCAAGATGGTGGTGGCATCGGTTCCGGGCTTGCTCATTCCGGAGTCAACGGGAGCGTATTGCGCAGAAAGTCCAAGTGGTTTCAGCAGGATGCAGAAGACGCAGGCTATGCAGGTTCAGGCGCAGGCAATACGCGTCTCTCTGAATTGATTCCTCGCTTCTTACGCTTGTCAGCACTTGTCGCGATGGAGCTGGGCGAGGAACTTGGGGATGACGAGTTTGAGCGTGATTATCAGAGAGAGAGATCCAGCGGGATGGTGCCTCCTGGGTCTCCATTGTCTTCACAGGCCCCAAATCACACTCGAAAAGCGCAGTCGGAGAGCGAAGCGCCCCCTCTACGGCCGTCCAGAGAATGGTACATGCTGTTTGCAGGTCTCCTTACTCGAGCCGCTTTAGAAGGGTTCCTCACGGGTGGTTGGAGGGGTCCTACTGCCGCTTCCTGTTTACTCTCTGTCGGACTGGGTATATCAGAGGAACCGATCCAAAACGACGAAGATGACGGAGACTCGATATTCGAATGGTTTGATCCGGACGATCTACCCACGTTGAAACAAGCGGCGCTCATCATGTTCCCGTCATTAAACGCCATTGCCACTGGTATCTCGCCGCGCAGGGAAGATCCAGAGGCCGAATTTGTGGGTGAAATGCAAGAACGATTGCGTAGGGTAAGCGCGTCTCGCCTTGACCTTCTCCGCCGCAATGATCACGTGTGCATGTAAACTCTAGTTTTATGCCATTCCAGCGTTGACGCCGGATTTATCGACACATATGGAAGATTTGGCATGGTATTATCCCGCGGAGCCCGTTGAACGTGCCGCAGTCCGTTTCTGCGAGGCTGTCGCGAAGTGGCGGGGAAAACCGGAACTAGAAACCGTAAGTATGAAATTTTCTGGTCTCATGACGTCTTGCCAATCTCACGGTACGCGAACGAAAGTACAAAAAGAGGTCCATGGACCCTGCCACGCCGGCGATGCCAATCGAGTCGCTCGTCCATTCCAACCCGACGAGCCCTTCGTCGGGTGCGGCCCAATCTAGCATGCCCAAGTCCAGGAGACCTCCGATCGAGCAATATTTCGTCGTTCCCCAACCTCTCGTCGGGCGCAAGCGCCGACGCTCGACGGACGACGGGGATCGTTTTTCTAAAAGGATAGCACATGGTGCTGGGCTGATTTCTGTGGTGCCTTCCCATACTTAATAATTAGACTGGGCTTACGTGCACTTTTTTGTATAGTATTGTTATCGTTGTTTTATTTGTTTGGATGCTCTCATTGCATGAGAACGTTCAACATCGTATTGCTTTGGGGCATAACGTATTTGCACATTCCGCTTGACACGTGCAAGTCAGGTATGGGATTTTTATAGTATTTTAGGTACAATAGTTTTTTTCTTGAATTTCACTGACAAGTCAGTAAAATAGAAAAGATCTAGAGGACTTGAGGATTCCATTATTGACAATTTGCAGAAAGGGACTTTCTTTTGAGGAGAAGCTGTCATCACCGAATTCGGCTCCACTTGTCTTACCACTACACCTTACAAGAAACATGGGTTCACAGTGAGGCGTCGCGTGTGATGCCCAACAGATGAGAACTGAAAGAACTTGGACTTGATTAACAGCCCGCAGAAACCATGAAGTTATTGTACAGAAGTAGCACTCGGAGTGGGGTATTACCCCGAGGAGGTATCACGATATAAAAGTGACGGTCTTGAAACGGAAAGCGTTGCTGAGTCGATGCGTCTCTTTGCAAACGGTAAGAAATCAAAACGAAATGGAATGGACACAAGCAGATGAAATGGATGCAAACGAATGTTGAAACCCTAGGGTCGCCAATACGTGAAGAGAGTCTGCATCGATTTGATGTGGTGCAACGCGACTTTGACAACGACCGGCAACCGAAGGGCTGAAGTGCTTCAAATCGTATGGTTGACAATTCGTAGGCATTCGCGTCCCGGTCACGGAACATTCTTCGTACGTCGAGCCCATTCGAGTATGAGGATCCACACTAGTACTGTCAGTGCCATGTCGAAAGAGGTCACGGGGACTCGGACCGCCAACATGGAATTCGCATGGCTTACACGTGAAAAGTGGATCTAGTCAGAGCTCTTCACAAAAGATGATACTTGGATCGGCAAAATATGAGGCCCGGTGCAGCTGCCCAGAATCGACCTCCCTGACAAAGATATTTTGCCCACCTATCGGCATGCGTGATTACTGATTATAACATACTTGCCAGGATGCTCGTGATGACCTCTGTTAACTGAGACATAGTGTAAGCCCATTGGCGCTCCCGTCACGTGTACGATACATACATCCGCAGTCACGCACCATAGATAGATCAGTCCCTCTTGTACCCGTACATCATAGTCGTCTTATAGAGCATGGTCCAGTTCGTTTGGCTGCGTATCTCAGTGTTTCCTGCCGTCGACCACGGCGGGCTTTCACATACTAGTCAAACGTGTAATAAATGAGAGAAGGCGGGCTTGCCAGGTACACACGCCCGTATTGATGCAAGCGAGAGCCATGGTCTGGTTTTGTGCTGTGTTGCCTGCAGAAACCTGATTTCCACATATATTTGAAGACGCCGAATGCAATAAGAACGTCAGATAAAGTATTCACCAAGGCACAGGGAAGTAATAGCTATGGACAAATGAAACAGATCAGCGAACACGTCAATACACCATATAGACCTCACTGGAGAGGTGGATATGATATCGACGCTTCTAGCCTGAACGCTATGACAATAGTTGCTTCAGCTTTTGCCGGCATCCACAGTGAGTGCACAAACGGAAGACACATTCAGTCATTCCCGAGTCAGCCCATCAGAGGATGTACAAGTGCCAAAAACTGTTAAGGTTGGAAAGTCAGACGAACTGAGTGCTTCGATGCCAGTGAGGGTAAAATGCATGTTATGAAACTGTAGGAATGTCAAGAAATGTTGGGCGACAATCTGATGGCAAAGACTCACTCGTCCACATGCGACGACAATAGAAGCTGTCGGACAATATCAGTATGTTATACAAAATTAGATCAATACAAATCGACTGTATCTTGAGCCTGAGTGACCCAGGGCTTACCACGTTGCTGTGTGTCTGCAACTCCGTGAATAGTTTCCATGATACAACACCAAAAATCTCCAAAGGAGTTGGGTGGTCGCAATGAAATGACCGGTGTCCCAGAAGCTAGGGAGGGGACAACATGGCGATGAAAGAAGAAACACACAGCGACATAACCTAGAATACCACGAACGCCTAGGATACACTGGCGCATCAGATATTCATATGACGAAACCTTCAAATGGACGTACGAGTGCTTTGATAACTCAAGCATCATTCGGAAACCAACGTGCATAGCAAATAGACTGGCCCAATGTCACGCCGGGCAATGCCAACGAGGTAACGTGGACGTACAAGCCTGACTGAATGACATCAGAAGTTTTGCTTATATGCCGCTTGCAGCATCTTTTGACAGTTTATGTAGCTTATTTTACTTGCTCAAAAGCTGCTCGGTCGTCGACATCCCACCACTGGCACCTTCACACTATAACTTCCCAACTTTTTTGCTCATGTTTGAGTATATATCATGTATAATAGTATCATTTTCCTTACATGAAATGTACGACTTGTACAAATGATTAGTCACTAGCTCCATGAGAAGTATGTATTTGTTGAGATTTGAAACAAGAAATCATATACTCTGATTATATTAGTGAGAATTTGACCATGTACACTGCCTATTCTACTGGACCATTCGAGGGAGATGTAGTAGACATGGCTAAGACGGCATCAGTCCTTATCCTCTGGCTTGGGTCGTTACCTCAGAATGCATTGTCAGGATCTTTACACAAGAATGGTACGTAAAGTTGCCCCTGACAGCAAGTTGAATTGTTGAAGTAGTGGCGACATCCGAGTTGAATTGAAGCACGCTGGCATGTCAAAATTCAGGGGTGCCAACAGTCACAAGTACTTAGGCCATCGCCTTTTACATAACACTCTTGATCTTATCAAGAGTCTGCCCTATCAAAATGCAGTATAAGTACCACCTTCTTGTTCCCTCTCACATACCCATAAGGAGCGTCATGTCTTCTGGTCTACAGCTCGCCCTCACCAGTATTCAGCAGAACGATTATCTGTCTCGTATGTTCATCTTCATCCAAATGTGCGCTCTCTTAAGCCTGTCGCAGTCGCTGTCATTACTGCCGTCGGATATGACTACGGTGAGGAACAAACTCTGTTCTAATACAATTTATTAACTTCTACATGTTCAGCCCTTACATTCTCGAAAGAGGTCGTGTCCCCCGCCTTATCCACACGGCTTTCCTCACTGATAATCCATGTAGATAGAATACATCTGGGTTAGCGAATAATTTTTGTCAAGGTGATACGTTACTGATATGACAATATTAATAGTGCAAACCATGGACCTTAGTGTCAACATTATTCATTTTTGTCTGTATCGGGCAATGTCACCACCACCCGGACCATGCTAAAGGGTTTTGTCTTAGATTCGTTACTGTGGCCTTTATTCTCTTGTGTGAGTCTAGTGTTTACCAGACATGTGATATGCTGAATGTTAATATCAAATCATTTTTCAGACTTCCTTCCCTTGGTATGTTTAGTATTGAAATTACGAGTTGGGCCAAATCGTAACTCCGCCCCGAAGTCGGAAGTAGCTTCATACCTGGTCCTGCAAAGGTATTTTCTCCTTCGCCGATGGTTCACGAGTGTGCTGAGTGTAAATATCAATAGGCGTATGTATTCGTCCTTCTCTCGTCGGGGGCTCCCCATATAACTGATCTATTCAACAGTTGTAAGCACGACTGTCTAAAGGACTCCCTGTCTGCCTCATTCATGGATGCTCCCAAGGTGAAATATTCAATATCGTCTATGAATGGACATTCCTTTTATTTTTCGGTGCAGCCGATTGTGAGTTGTTTCATAACTTGGTATCAGAAAAAATAGACGATTGTGATAACTACAGTCGTAATGATCCTCCGCGTATGGGCAATGTACAATCAATCGAGGTTGATCCTCGCCATCCTCCTTGTATTGTTTTCTTTCGAGATGATCTCCACCCTCATCGGTGTTGGCGTCTACAGCAACCCGAAAAATCTCTCAGGTGGGTAGATGGCACTGGCTGAACAAAAGTTGTGTCATTCTAATCCCAACTTGTTGGCCATCGCACAGCGACTACTGTCCAAATACAAAATTTTTCTCTCTGCGTGGCGAAACCCAATTCGATCGTCTGGACAAAAGTGAGTGTCGTTTTTCAAAGCACACACAATACAGCAATGTGCATTCTCGCGGTCGTCCAATTCGTGAGACAATCATATCAAATGTACGGCACAACGAGGCAGTGGCAACCCAATCGGTATATGACATTGTTCGTCAAGGAAGGCATCCTATACTTTTTTGCGTGCGTCCTGTCTCATTCTTCTTGTCCACCCCACCCAAACTTTCTGACCCAATGGGTATTTTTATCATAGAATTCTACTATTTGATATCATCGACGTGGTGGGTGCCGCGGGCAAGATCCCAACAGCAGGATGGGGGTTGATACTGACAACCATCTTGGCGAACGTGCCCATGTACACGCTCACCCCTCGGTTCATCATGAACATGCGGGAGTTGTATGCACGTGATGTTGAAGGTGGTTGTGTGAGCGGGATCGACAGCGGATTCGGCTTGCCGTCGTTTTCCAGTGAGGCGGCAATGGAGTTCGCGGATGCTGAGAAAAACGACGGAATGGATAGTGTTGAAGGGATTCCAATGGAAGGTATGGGAGCCTAACCAGAATAGTTGTATATATGGGCAGCCAAATACTTATTGCCAGTAGAGATAGAACGCAAGTTGCGTACTGTGCACCCCGGGGCTTAGCTTAATTAATCCAAGATGCCCGGCTGAATATTTGGGGTCCCGGAAAGGTACAAATACGGTTTACATGCGGATACGAGTTCAACTAGGAGGTGCGATGGTATGATTTACAGCTGAGTGTACATCAGTGCCGTAATCTGTAGTAGAAATCGAACTAACAACCATTTTGAGTCCCACAGAGCTGTAGTGTGGCTCCATGGACATTGGAATTTGATGAGTAGATGAAATTTGTATAGTAATTCTGGATAATAGTCGGTGATGGTGGTATAGTCAGGTTGTTATCATCAGGGTTGACGAAGGATGACAGTGACTCTGAGGCCAGAATGTAGTCGTCGGTGAGAAAGGTGCTCTCTGGAAGACAGAATATTAGTCAACAGCACGAGGCTTCTGTGAAGATCCTCACCAGAGTTGACTTGATCATCTGGATATGGGCCGTGGTAAGAGGTCATGGTGTTGGTTGCATCTACGATCTGTTGCATTGTAGTGTCATCCAAAAGGCGATCAAGCCTGACTGCTATCCCATCTATAGCTGCATCGGGAGGTAGATTGTCTGATAAACAGATCATATTTGAGACCCCATGCACATTACCACACACTGCAATGAACACACTGTTCGCTGGTTCCACTTCTTCACTTGGCACAGATAATAAACTTCTCCCTACCGATCTCATTATCTCTTCAGAACGGCTCTGTGGAACAGTTTACGAAAGGGGATACCACCGATGCAGGCATCGTTACCCTTGTGTCATGGTAGAGCTTTTTACTTGCAGAGAGGAACATCCGAGTTGCACGATAGTTGGCATAGATTTTGAAAGGGTTTTTGGACTTTGGGCGCTGTTCAAGCTCCTGCTTCTTCAAAATTAGTCTGACACAAGTAACAAGTGGGTTACTTATATATTAAATAGTCATTTGACGACTCACAGATCATACCTGTCTTTCGTAGTAGACACGAGTTCCTCCCAGTGTTGTTGAAGGTTGGTACCAATGTGGATAATCTTGAGCATTTCATCTAGAGTCGCATCCAGATATAGATCACTACGACCAATGGTGTCTCTTTTTCGATACGACAATGGGAAGATTGTTCGGTTAAACCTCGAAGCTTCGCCGAGATCTACCGGGACGAAGACAGTCTGGTAACGTGAAGAGCTCATTGGAAGAGATCGGTCGGTTACGGAAACAGCTGCCAAAGTTATATACCATTTCGCCAAACAGATAACGCTTATCTGACATGCGCAATCCTGAGCCGATTCAAATTTCATGTGTTTGGGGGTAAAGAAGATTCTCCGGGATATCACTAGTAGGTGCATGTTTATCCATGTTTATCCGAAACAGCTACCACGATTTCATGAACCTCTGTTTGTTCAACGTTCATGGCAAATGGAAAACGGACAACAGCGAAGGAAGAAACAGCGAGGCAGGAAGATCGGCGGCTCATGAAGGAACTTGCTGTCTTCGGAACAACCCCACGCTTTACTCCTGAAACACGAAGTGACAGAGAGATGTGGTGGACTAACCAATTCGAGTGGTTGAAGGCCCAAGGTTATCATCTCCGTGCACGGTACACTCCTGACTGGGTCCCTTCCTGGAATACTTCTGGTAAGGTTTGGTTTGAGCATGAAGACTCGCAGACTCTCGAGGTACATCTGGTTTTTGAAGATGTACCGACGTGATTTCTCACCCCTATGTAACCAAGGCAGGGCACGTAATCGATGCTACACGTCTCTCGGACCATAAATACGTGACATTGAAACGGATCAAGAAATCGGTACACCCTCATGAGGTTGACATTGGTTTGTATTTTTCCTCCAAGAACCTCGCTTCTCATCCAGAGAACCATTGTGTCCCGATCCACGAGATTCTGTCGCTGGATGATAGCGAAACTGTCATTATCGTCATGCCATTGCTCCGCCATTATGTCGATCCACCGTTTGACACATTCGGAGAAGCAGTGGAGTGCTTTCGACAGTTATTTGAGGTCAGGGAGTGAAAATTGTGACCAGTCTACACTGCCTGACCTTCGTATCCAGGGATTACGCTTCATGCACAAACATCACGTTGCTCACCGGTGCGCCGAAACGAAAGTTCGACCGACCATCACTGACCCGTGTTAGTGACTGTATGAGTAAGAATTTGATGCTCGAGCCAAGTTTGATGTATCCGGAATCCTTTCATCCGATGGAGACCCACATGAAGAGGGATTTCAGTGGCCCAGCGACATTCTTCACGCGTACCCAACAATCACCCAGATACTACTTCATTGATTTTGGAATCTCCCGCAAGTATGACTCGACTGAGTCTAGTCCTAAAGAACCGCCAATTTGGGGTGGCGACAAGGAGGTACCAGAATTTCAAAATTCAAACGAACCCTGCGATCCATTTCCCACTGATGTCTTCTATATCGGGAATGCAATCACGAAGGATTTTATCCAGGTTAGTCGCATATTCACGTCATCAACTCAAAACTCAGCAACGAACAGACGAAAGATGGGTTTGACTTCATGCGACCTCTGGTGGCTGATATGATCCAGCCCGATCCTCTCAAACGACCTACGATGGATGAAGTTGTCGCCCGATTTGACGACATTTGCCGCGGCCTCAGTCATTGGAAGTTACGCTCTCGGGTGGTGGACCACGAGGAAGATGCCATTGAAAAACTCATCCACGTTGCTTCTCACTGGCGGCGTCGAATCGGGTTTGTTGCCCAAAGAGTTCCAGCTATACCTAAATCGCCGTCATGACCTTGCCATTTGATCGTTTATTAGTTATACCTGTGCATTGTTTTCGTACCATGGGAGCGGTTTTTGGACGAAGTCTTATTTCCATCTTTTATTGAAGGATCTTGCGGACGGTCGATGTCGATGAAACACCGACGGACCAAATGACATCAATTGAGTGCTAGATGGTAATTGGCAAGGCCATCCACTTAAAAATACAATCCCCTTCCAAGTTTCCTTTATCGAGCAAACACAGGCATAGTTTGTCCGCGCACTCTCGACCGTCCCAACTTCCAAGACGGTACCCTCCAGCCCGAATTATTTTCCAGTACTTGTATGTATTAATATATACTTTTGAACCAACATGACCGTGAAGACACAAACAGAAATCGATCGCGTGACGCTATTCCGATCGCTCGTCGATGCTTGAAACGACGTTCAGCGTACTGCTACGATGATCTCAGGCCACACCACTTGGTAGGAGAATCTTTTGCGCGTCCTTGATGAATCATTGACATGATCATTGACGTCTCCTGCTGACACACATGAATGCACTGACATAACTGGGGCATGACGTGTACGAACGTCCGAAAGGTATGTCATTCCAAAAAGTGGGGTCGATGCGTCGGACGGCCGGTGACGCGGCCGGTGAATGCTTGTGCATCTAGGGACACGGAATGAAAGCCACTGGCAAGTATCCCTATCTGATGCGGTTACTGTAATGCCTCAATTTATGGTACATTGACGCGAGCGGTCTTACCGATGCGATATATTGCTGACCGTCGGATATTGTGGTCAGAGGCATGTGTGTCTCTCCAGTGAGTCTAAGATGCTCGGAACTTTGTGACCGTGGTATCTGTTTCAAAGCGCACTGCACGTACCTATGATCTGTTCGCGAAGGTCTGGCAGAGATCCCCGTGCGGATAGCCACGGTACTTGTTTTATCCTGAGATCAAGACCGAAGATGATCACGAAGGACGGGATGACGTTGACGTGGTATCTCAATAAACGCCGGGTGTGATCATGTCATATGTGGGTGTATGAAATGTTGTTCGGGCGTTCAAGTTGCGATTGTTTGATGAAGGTCCGACGCCCCAATTATGATATTCTTTCTCGATCGAGACTAATACGAGTTGTGTACATTTTCGTTCCGCACTTGACCAGATGCAAATTACCTGTTAATTTGGAATTGCTCAGCAATGAATAAAACTACAAGCTTGCTACTTCAAGTGTACGTGGTGATATGTTCTCTACTAAAAGACAGACCAGCCGTACTATGTGATCAAGAAAACCTATGATAGTCCAGTACGAGCGTACTAAGTTAATGCTAATGTAATGCACAAATAAGATAATAAGTCGTAAGTGTCGTCTTTATGGTCGACGTGAAAGCATGTGGTCATCACAATATACAATTATATCCTGAGGCAGAGCATTTGAGTTATTGATCTGACGGATGTGACGAATGATTCAAACTCACCATCTTGGTTGAATCCGTCGTTCTGGGTAAAGATGCATCATGATCTGATCGGTAATGAACTCTGCCTCGACTTGAGAAGAGGGTCTGTGCCCAGACTGTGATGGACGTCTGAGTGGGAGTTGAGGTGGCCGCCCAGCAGCATCGCTGGGTCGGGAAGAACGTGGAACATGGGTGGCGCGATGTGGAGGAGTATCAAACTTGGGCGGCCTCCTGCCGGCATCTGCTGCGGCGACATAGTCAGAGGCATCTCTCCCTCGTCGACGAAGGTGTGGATCAGGTCTCCTCATCTCAGATATTGTTCGCTTCCGTAGCTGTTCCTCCTCGGCAGCGCGTCGTGCCATGGTCAATTCCTTGAGGTAACGCTCGGTGTCTTGTGCGCGGGACGAAGTGATTTTGTAGGTCCCTTCGCAGTAGAAACCGCCAGGAACGCCTCGACATGGGTAGACGCCTTTGACGGTCTGTGGGTAATTCGGGAAGATGCAATCGGGCTGGGAACACTTGTTATGGTATGGCGAGGGCCAACCAGCGGGGAGGGTTGTGGGCTTTGGCTTTCTGGAAACTGTCAGAGGGTTCAGTGTACGAGCAAGATAGGATTGGACTGGTGTACGCACAAAAGATCATCTGAGGTTCGTTAGCGTACGGAGGGAAAGTCTAGGTCGGGGCGAGGGGGTGCTCGTGTTTAATACCTCCTGGAATCTGCACTGGATTATGAAAGGGTCGAGTAAGCATGGGGGCGCACGGCCAGACATGCATTAAAATCGTGTCAGTGCGGTGAGGTCACAGGTGCAGTGCTATTAGACTTTGGGGAGCATTGCCGCAGCACATAGGCTCGGGTTGGGTGGTTTTATAATTGATCCGGTCCGAGGAAGTGACAAGGACTTTCCCGACATTTCGAGTGGCGTGACTAGCGTAGGATTGCTCACCATCCGTATAGAAGGGCCGAGGAACGAAGACGGATGCTATCTGCCAAGGGGATCATGCGGAAATACTCGGGGTTCGGAGAAGAGACTGGAATGGGCAATCATACCGGCTGTTCGAATTCATTCACGCCCAACGGCGCGCGAAATTACAGTCATGTTACTCATCTTTCTGGGTGCGGGTGCTACGCGACAACAGTTGACTCGATCAATCATAGTACAAGTACAAGCCTCGCGCACAACATCAAGCAGCATCCACAAGATCGCTACATTCGGGAACACCAGCGGACAATCAGTCGCATCGTGTTGGATGGCGTAAACCCTGTGGGTAATTAGAGTAATGTGACGCGCGTGAGGAGACCACGAGGCGACGAAGCCTGTTGGAGACGTCGGACGTACGCTTGCAGTGCTTTTTCCGAGTGTTTCAACTTCCCGATCCACTATGCTATTGTATTCAGTACATGGCAACCAGGGAAAGACTCTGTGTATCTTTTTGTATCTTTGACAGGCAGGCTCGCCGGATTGAACTTGATTTATCCGCCGAGTTCGAAAAACGCCACCATGCGTCTTTTCATGATTCCACTAAGTACTAGTTTCAGTTCTTGCTATGAGGT
Organism: Aureoboletus auriporus; assembly: GCA_038089615.1. Classification (NCBI taxonomy): domain Eukaryota; kingdom Fungi; phylum Basidiomycota; class Agaricomycetes; order Boletales; family Boletaceae; genus Aureoboletus; species Aureoboletus auriporus. The sequence goes on from JBBPLF010000049.1 coordinate 81,207, forward strand.
CCGCCGCGGCTGTCCGGACCGCTGGCACGTCACGTGGCTGTGTTTGGTGACGCCAAAGAAGTCAACAAACGACTTTCACGTTGACTTCACCGATCGTAGCGACCTCCTCAATGGCACAAAAGCGAAAGGCAGCTGACGCCGAGCTTGAAGATTGCTCGCCTGCGCCTAAACGCACATCTGGTATCACTCTGGCCTACCCAAGTCTTTCGCATCCACCCTCCAAGCCATCGCCGTTTCAACAACCAACTCAACTGCTCAGTTTTTCGTATACCCCTGATCATGTTCTTGAATTCAATGATTCTGCATTGCGCTACTATACCGACCCTCCACTCGGCGCAGACCTCGGATATGGATATGATAGGTGGATCAGACGACCTGATGAACGCGGCCGATTGGACGCACTCTTGCGCGCGTGGTCAAAGTTCAAAAAAAGCCTGTCCGAAGGGCCTTCGTCCACCCAGTCTCAAGCACCTGACATCCATGTCATGAGCTGGAGAGGGATCATGACCAAGTGAGATTCATTGTTCCTCGTCCATATTTCACCGTGGATGTTCATATTGGTTTCACTTGCTCTTGTGAGAGAGAATACTCATAGCACCTTATGAAGAGAGAGAAGGCTGGGAACTCAACGTCATGCGTGTTGGCGGGACCTTGTACTTTGAGGAACATTTGAGCGATGCAAAGCTCAAGGACAAGTAAGGGACTTGCCTTGCAGCATCGTATAATGCTAATCATGTCTTCAGAAATGAGATGGAGCCCCGCCAACGACGTCAAGCATATTATGGCTATGCATTTGAGTCTTACTGCACAACTTCGGCCCCTGGGCGTCGAGAGAAAGCGACATCTCATGTTCAAGGTTGGAGTGGGGACGTTAATACAAACGTTCAGTGGTGCAGCGTCGTGAAAACGAAGCTCAGGGATCGCAGGATTGTTATTGGAGGAGAGGTTGACTGTGTTCGTGGTATGCTCTACCAGTCATGTTGTCTTGTCTGTGATCAACGTCAAATAGGAAAGTTCTCTGGCAACACGACAAACTTTGTCGAATTGAAAACATCCCTGACTATCCGAGGGCCCTCAGACGAGACGAGATTCGAAAAGTAGGCGTTCACAACTATAATCTACAACCATCTCAGCCTTGGCCAGAAAACTCCTCAAATTCTATCTACAGTCTTTCCTTCTTGGGGTTCCGGTACGCTAATGTGGGTTCCGTATAGCCTGCCGTTCACTTTATGCGGAATAGGAAATTGTCGTTGGTTTTCGCAAGCCATCTGGGCAACTCGTGACGACCCAATCGTTTCGGACCGTCGAGATACCCCGATTCGTTCGGGGCAAAGCTGGGGGGTGGGATCCCCTTATCTGTCTAGATTGGGGAGACAAATTCCTGTCGTTCCTGCACGATACCCTTCCTGCGAACACAGGGCAAGATGTCTGGCGCGTAGTATTCACACCCAAGGTGGGCGTCACTGTTGCCATGCTTGACGCCTCAGGAGTGGAAGACGTTGTGGGAGGCGATGATCGCGTTGGATTTTTGCCCCGATGGTACTGGGATGAAATAGAACTCGGGACAAATGGATCTGGTTGCGTGTCTTCCGATAGTGGTCAAGGCTCGCCAAGTCTGCCCCCTGCACAAGTGGCGCTCCCTATGTGACAGTCATCTGATACAGCCTCGTGGGCGATATCACGTTTTCAACCTATACATGGGTGTTATTAACCTGTACGTTCCGCGCGAAGTTCGGAAGCTGTCGCTGTTCTAATTAGTCCGACTTACTCCTGGTGCTTCGGGCCATCCGGCGCTGTCACCCGGTCGCTACAGGCCAGCTCGCATCGTCGCCGCACCCGCCGGCACGCTGGCTGGTAGGATACAAACCCTGGTGAAACGCCCCCTTGTGTTCTCATCGTGTTTTAATGTGAGGAGGAACTTTCCCTCGAAAATGTGTATTCCGTAGGATATTTACATGCGGAATCAGGCACAAATCGGAACATTCTGGGTATAAAAAGCGTGGGAATCAGGATGAATAAGGCGGGCGCGTCGCGCGTGGCTTCTCCCTAACGCGCTCCTCACCATTTCACACAACGGCCAGCGCATCCCCTTGGTCGTCCTCAACAGCGACCACGCTGACCCCACGTCGCTCACTAGAGCGTGTGCTGTATATCTTTGTATTTCGTACATATTCGTCTCCAGCTGCGCGCCAATGGTCACGCCGTCGTCCTCGGTGACCTCTGCGTCCCCGCCCTTGACGTACCTGCACCCGCACAGCCCGTCCCTGTCAACGGACTTGGATCCGTTAGAGAGGGACGAGAGAGAGAGGGCCATTCAAAAATTTTTGGCCAGTGCTGAACTTTCCGTGGTGGGTTCCCGTGTTCTCTGCCCCCACCAGACGCGTTGCTCCACCAATGCATCGCGCCTGCAGCGCCATCTCCATCCCGCAAAGGTGCCAGCATCCTGCTCGCTCTCTTGCTCCCCTCTGCTGTGCACTTGTGTCGTTGGCATTCCAATCTCACCCGCTAACGTCCCCTGTCTCATCTCAGGTAGTCCGTGGCCTTCGCGCCCGCTTGTCTTATGCCTCATACAAGGCAACCCATAACATCCCGCACGTTCCTCTTAATGACCTTGAAGCCAAGTCCTATGCAACGTCTGTTGCCCCACCTCGCTTGATCGGCACCAAGCGCAAGGCTACGGGGGGTAACAATTATTATAATAACCCTGCTACACAAGGTAGTCCGACACGCAATGTCCATCCCCCGCCCGTATCCACGTCATCGACAGCTGCCCACTCGCGTTCTCATTATTATCCCACGGGTGTTCTGTCTTCCTCCAATCTGCCCCAGAGTCTTTACACCGCTCTTCTCGGACCACCCCCGCTGAAGCAAGCACGCACAGTGCATAATTCAGCCGATCCGCCCGTGCAGGCGCCGTCTCGCTCGACCGCCGGATCTCGCGCACGTCCAGGGCACCGGGGAAACAACCCGGCACTTGCAGTCCGCAGTATTGCTGAAGGTACACGTGCTCAGTCGCGTAGCCGAAAGGAAGAGCTCTCGCGCGTCAAGGGAAAGAGCAAGGGAAAGCAGAGGGAATCCGCGGAGGAAGCGGCAGATGTAGAAAGAAAGGCTGTTGCCACGCTCACGTCGCTTCTCCAGTCGCGCCCATCCATTGCCAGCGCGTCGTCGCCCCGTTCCTCCTTGTCTGCTGGATCCGATGGCTCATTCCATTCTCTTTCTCAATACGCGCAAAGCTCGGCACGAACAACCACTGCTCCCTCATCGTTATTACCATCAGCGGATTCGTCCTTCTCCGCCACATCCATCGCGAGGGCCGCTACTCCGCCACGAGCCAATAATGAGGGCGTATGTTCCACACCACGAGCTGACGATGAAGAGGCAGCAAACTTGATGTTATATCTACACACATCTCCGTCCCCCGTGCGCCCCACCACGACGCGAGACCGAGACTCAAAAGACTCGGCCACGTATCGGGCGTTAGCTGGTGGGGGTTCGCTCCGCGCAAAGGGCAGGGTGCTCTTTTCTGGCGGTGACGATGGGCGAAGTCCATTACGGAGCGAAAGCAGCCTCGCTATCGCCTCCTTTCCTGGGAGCCAAAACTCCCAGGTCATGCACGAACCCCACCGTCTTGATACCCCAAACGACAGCACAGGGCCGTTGGCCCCTGCTGCACCGATGGAACCCACTGTGGTTCCTCCGACCCCTGTATCTACAGCCTCTCCCCCACCATCTCAGTTACTTCCGGCTCCTGTATCGCCTTCAGGACCAATAGAAGCACTGTTCCCCCGGGATCCGCAAGCACCACCGACACCCGGAAATGTCCCATTTAATTTGAATGATTTTATCAACGTTTCACCCTCACCTGCCGGGACTACTGTACCCCACTCTACGATTTCATTAAAGTCGGGACCAGGAGCAAATCTACGGACAGACTTGGGACGCAAACTTTTTGAAGAAGAACACCGTCAGCAACATGTAGCAGCTCCCTATCACCATGTTGACGGACTCCGGCACGAGAAGAACGGAAATAGTTTGGGAGCAAGCATCGACCTTTCGACACGCTGAATTCCTCGGGAAAATCACGATCTAACGCGCTTATTTTGGCAATCATTCTCAGGCGGAACCACTCTTGTATCAACTACATCTGTATCAACCATACATCCGGCTTGATGACTGCGGTGGCAGTGATCTAATCAATTGTCCCCGTATGTCGCAGCAATGCATGGAACATGTTTGTGGAACGGAAATCCTCGGGTGTCGCTATTTATCTAACTTTCATGACGCGTTCGTCACGTTTCTATCCTTATTATCCAGCTTTCTCGCTTGATTTCTTGTATAGGTGACGCGCTTAACGTCGGCCGATTCCTTTTGTTGTCTCTAATACAGCATGATTCCTGATCATTAGCTTGGAATCACGTTCCATATCGGTTACTCCTTTCCTTTTTCTCGTCGGTTATTAATATCTCTCTCCCTTACCTGCTTGGCCAGGCTGCCTTTTTTATCCACGATGTACTCATGTCCCCACCAATTCAAGATTTTTTTTGTTTTCCTTTGTGGCAGTGCTAACTGGGATCTTGATCGATTTTTATTCGTGCATCGTGATCATAACGCTCGTAGAGTGGCTATCGCTCCTAAGAGTCCGATGCGCGTTCATCAACGTTCATCACTGCTGTGCTGTATATACAATGCAACTGCTCGTGGAATCTCATAGATCTGATCTTTTGTAGTCCGGCCCAATTATCATCGACTCATTCGGCGGCCCCGCCCCCGGGTCCTAAAGCGGCGAATTCTTGTTCCCGCGGGCCGGTGTGACTTTCATTTTTACAGTACCTTCTCGACATCTGTCTCTCCGTTTCCGCCCGACTGTGGAGATGGTACTATGGTGTGCAACTAATGTGTGTATTTTTAATGATGACAGGACTCTGGGTATTTAGAAGATCGATTCTCATGCATACGTTTCACGTTTCACATCCACCGGCGATTCAACTATGATTCACCCCACCCTTCCACTTCTAGGATCTCGCGCTCTGGTCGCACATGCCCAGCCTCACGTAGCCGTTGGTTGATTCTGGCAGAGGTGACATGGGAACATATTCAAGTGGAACATTGTTAGCACAACTAAGATCTAAGCGACGCACGGATGTAGAACATTCAACCGTTCGACACGAGTAGAAGAGAGCCCGTTCCATTTGGATTACCTGCACGAGCATCGGGGCAGGTTACCCTTGCTCGTCGTGTTCGCTCCCGCTGCCTGCCAAAGAGTACTCCGAGTCGAGGCCCCCTTCTGGTATTTCGGACTCGGATGTTCCCGATCAGGCTCAAACGCGAGTCTCCAGGAAGATTTGGTCCGGGTGTGATGTGGGTATGGGGGGTTTAGGTGGATGGCCTTCAAGATGGTTTAGATCGGCACCGGAAGCTCCTTGTTTTTGCGTGGAAAAAACAGAGATGGGATGGAAGCACCCACACAAGCCTATCTGGCCAACGCACCGATCTTGACAGGTACCACGGATACATGGCACTGCCACAGCAATGACAGTGGGCGGGGAGGGGGGGGGGTTACATAGAATTGTAATTGAACTGCTTATTGCTATGATGGTTTGAATGTCCAACTTGTTCGTAGATAGTCTCGTATTCACCCGTAGTGGAAATAGTCAGGGTTGTGGTGAGGAGAGTAGAGAAGGGTCTGGTGCATGATGTGCATGTTGGGTGTGCTGGCGGCCTGGGTCGATCGCTCCGAGTCCTACGCCCCTTTCTGGGTCATGCACAGTGCCGCATCCAGGATCAACTATCTGGCAACTTTTGCAATGTCAGCGTCGATTACCGTTTTGTCGTCTTCAAGTTGTTTCTCTGCGAGCAACACGCTGACGGTCTGCGACGTCGCAGGTGCGGATTCAAAGCTAATGTTGCGAAATAATTAAGTTCCGAATAACAAAATGTGCCTAATCACCTTGCTTGCAACTTGCAAGGTCTTTTGCCTACCCGCTTCGTATCACCCAGACCACAAAATAAACTGAGAATGGAAACGTATGACGTAGCACCCACACGTTGGCTCCCTCCAACGACATGACCATTGGTCGTGCCTGTGACTTGGTGTGACATGTGACGCACAGGGCCTAGATGGACGCGAGATCTAGACTAACTTTGTTCGACCACTACTGCGAATTTGAACTTGGACATTATGCACAATGCACTTTTAATTTCAGAAATACATTCACTCTCTGGATTACCAACCTCGGAGTGCCGGGAGCGGTACCTTCGTTCCGACCTTGAATGTTCTCAAAGGGCTTCCCCAGCGGGCTCTGACAATCCTCGCGAGAACTTGCCATGCCTTTTCCGAACTTGCACTCAACGCACTCTGGCGCAGGCTACACAGTCTCCAGCCTTTTGTGCCGCATAAATCTGACGATGGCTTGGTAAGATAGTTCTTACTTGAGACATGGACAATGCTCAATAGCCGTTGGGTCAGGTATCATTCGACGACGAAGAGTGGGAGATTGTGTCGCGCTATACACCCCGTGTGCAAGAGCTACTGCTCCATCATGATGGTTCTTCTTTATTTATCTTGGAGTTAATATCATTTTGCGCCACGCTGTTACTGCCCAACCTCCGCAAACTTGTTTGGTTCCACAATCACCCGTATCATCATTACAAGAGTATCTCTGCAATTCGGTTTTTTTCTTGGCCCATCACTCGTTCAAAGTCTTCACGTGGATCTTCGGTCTCGTAATCATAGCTCTGTTCTGGGCTTGCTCGAGTGCTACCACACCCTGAGCCCAAACCTCAAGTTGTTCCGTCTAGACTTTGAGTCTCGGTGTCCACAGCATATAATCACCGCAGCCTCCCGTTCCATCTTGTCCTCCCCATACTTGGAGTCCCTGACTTGTACTGTCATCGATGAAGTGGCATTTATCCACATCTCTCAATCCCGTTGTCTCAAGAGACTCTTTGTCTCCCTGCTCGATCTCGAGCCAGATAATCTGAGGAGGATTGCTGACTATACCACCCTCAACGACCCTCCCTTCGAAAACTTGTGTGTCCTTGAACTTCATAACCTTGAAGATCTTTCCTCCATCACCCCATTCTTCAAATCACATCAGCAGCCAACCCAAGACATCTATTTCACCTTTCGTATACCTCCCTCGCATGAGGCGCTGCATGAATTCTTCACTGCACTCAGTTCGACCATGCAGCAGAGGACTCTGCGACAGATCAGACTTCTCCACTATGACTGGAGACAAAGTGAAACATCTTTGCAAGTTGTTGGCTTTCAGCTTCTGAGCCTACTCATTCCCTTCAATCTCCGCATGCTGGACTTGTCCAGTTTCCTTGGACGATGACGAACTTGGTCGGTTGGCCCAAGCGTGGCCAGATTTGGTCTTCCTTTTCAACCGGCAAGGGATTGTTCTCACAACATCTCGTCTCCCTACTTTTGGGGGGTTTGTTATTTTTGATCGCACGCTGCCGAAAGCTCTGTGAGCTTGAGTTGTGTGTCAACGCAACGGGCATTCCATTGTTATCCCAGGAGGAGCCATTGATCTGTAACACGGCTATCACGAAGCTCTTTCTTACGAGTGTACCCATTCACGAACCGGTAGCAAGGACACGGATTGCATCGTTTCTTCTTAACCACTTTCCTTCGCTGATAGACACAGGGGCAGCACATTGGTGGAAGGAGGTTCAAGATCTGATCCGAGAGATGAGAAAGGTCATCGCGTAATGGATGATGATGGTTACAGTGACTTTGTAAGTACTGCTGATACGCACAATGACCATGTCCGACATGGTGGCGAGTAGAGAGCAAGGTCGAGTGTATGAAAATTCAGAACGTAGCAAGTCACACTGATCCTCACGAATCGACGCCACCGGCTAGTATGCGCATGAGATTTCGTTGCCCCCGTGATGTGGCCAATGTACTGGGCTAGGTCTACGGTTAACGTTCACCTCTCGCCGCTTCCAGAATCTCGCGTTCTACAGATTCGAAATTCGCGCCGGTGATAGTAGTGGATTGTGACGCAGGGAATGTTCTGGGCTATTCAAGCGGTCCATTGTTAGCATCAGTTGAGCGAGGACTCAGGAAATGCCAATGAGACGCACGAATCTAGACCACCTATGGTTCGTCTATTTTGGCCTTGGCCTTCGTTGATGCGACATACCTTTGATCCGCTGGTAGGTGTCCCGTGCCGCACTGAATCGCAGTGAGTTGTGTCCACATTTTCCGCTTTTCTCGGAAGCTCTGAGATTCGTGTCATCGTGTCATTGTACAATGTGCATTCTCATCTTGTGCCTTTGAGATGGTGACGGGCGTGCGCCAAGTATCCAAAGTCATCCTTATCATCACCAACAACATCCAGGAGTATCTGGTCTACTCAATATCTAGAATCACGAGCAAATCGTACATCGCGGGGTGATAATAACACAGCTTCCCTCTCAGACCATCAAACGCGATATCCAATCCACTCTCATCATCATACAGGTCGATCTCCTCATCCCACTTGGCAGGTGAAAGGTGGCCGATAGTAAGAACGCATTCATCTTGAGTCGTGTCGATGGCAAATTTCACGATGTGCTCGTTCCTAGGATCGCCCCTCCGAGTCCACCTGTTTATTGTCTCTCTATAAAACCCCCGTACATGTCCGTTGTCAGATACGTCAGGGTATCCATAGTATTGTCCGTCGAGACGTCGCCGTGATTGTTCTCCGAGGGAAGTCGTTTTGACGGTGAACGGTGGTACCTCAACAGTGGAGGGCTTTGAGAGCGTTAGATCGAAGCACCTGACGACCAAAGGCTTCCCCGAATCACAATAGTGGTCTATAATTTTGATGTTTGCGGCCCCGGTGGTGTCATCAATGCTAGGCTTCAATACAATAGGATTTTGAATTTTGCCCTCTAAACAACCTTGATGGGTGAGGCAAAGAACACGTCGGCCATTCTTGCCTGGAGTTTTATCGGGTGGAAGTGTGAGACATTGTACGTGTGTCTCCAGCCAACGAATGAAAAACGATGACATGCGTATCTTGGGCTATTATCCGTTGGACGGGAGGCTGGTCCTAGTTTCCCATAAAATTATGTTCACTGTATGTTCCCCACTCGTATAAGGGACCACATACCTCAAGGAACGGAGGGAGGAAATAGAACACACGCGTTCGGGTATCAAACACCAAGGTATGCACCATGGTTGGGATGAGGAACAATTGTAAATTTCCGGCCATTAGCCTTGCACTGCGCAAGCGAGTGCCAGCCTCGGGAGGGTCTATTACAGCCGAGTCAAACACTTTGCCGGTGTCGGAATTCAACCGGAATTCTAACAACTTCCTGTGCGAGGAGTCACAAAAAGAGAGCTGTGATGAAAGGCAAACATACCACGGTGGTACACTGCCGGCCAATTCGCACAACACGTAAAAGATGCATTGTCCCTCTGTGGATATAAAGGATGTAACATCCCATTGCAACACAAGCTGTTCTTGCTTCCAGAGAATCTGGGGCTGTTTCCATGCGTCGGCACAAGAGTTGATGTCAAGAAGCACGAATCTTTCAGATGAGTCGCACATCACGAACCAGCGACCAGAAATGAGTCGACTCGGACGACGAGGTGTGGGTGGTTGTAACGGTCCAGTACAGATCATAATGGACGATACTGCGCGCATAGGGCACGTCGTCCATGACTGTGCAAGCCGTGCGGCTTTTACAAGCGTCCGCTCGAGACACGATCGAGTAGGGTAAGGAACGGGCGGACGAGGGAAGGGGACGTTTTTATACAAGACTTTCCAGAGTGCAAGGTCACAGGTGATGCCATGAAACCACTTTGAAACCTAGCAAGAGACGTCCACGTCGTGAGGATGAATGTGAGAGCAGATATATTTGGATTGAACCGGATTGACTTGCCGTTTCGCCATCGGATGATGTCCCGAGGGTCTGAATGTTGTAGAATAAGACAAACGAGTTCCGTCGCAAACAACTTGGTCATGTTCAATGGTTTGAGTTTCAAAAAAGCTGGCGATTCTGCCAGTTTGAGTCTCGGTTTATCTAGGAGTTCAAAGAGTTTGTGCCCCAGTTTGGCCGCAAATTAAGCTTCCGAGTCCAACCCAGTTGACTGAGGTCACACCGTGAGGTCAGTGATATCACATCGATTGTTCTCTGATCGATCACTCAACCCATGGCAGTGTTCGAATCAATCAGTCAGGCTCAGATCCACCCACTTGAGTTGAATCATTTGTAAGTCGGTTGAATTAAATGGATATGCACACATCTGTAGTCGGCGAGAACCACTGGCAAATGTAATAGTCGTGACTGGCTACCAAGATTCGAACAATACAAACTTGGACCAGATTCTAATCAGGCTACAGCATCCGCGATAGCCTAAGCGCCCTCAACGGCTTGCACCTGGCTTTCACGACAAGCAACCTGCCATAAATTTTGGATCGAGTCCCAGTATCGCTTTGGATCAAGACGCATGTGAGCAACATGGGCGCTCTCATCGTATAGCTCACAGCGTACGTTAAGGCCTGACGCTTTCGCAGCCTCAACGTGTTCCTTGACCTCTGGCCATGGTACCAATTCGTCTTTTTTGGAAAAGATATACAGTCGCGGTGTCTGAGCGTTCATCCACCTGAGTAGATGAGGCTGGAGAAGCATCTTGGGAAGCTGCATCCCCAACGTTTTCACACCAACCAGGTGTAGACACAAACGGAGGGCATGAAGAAAATAAATGACTGCCAGAGCGATGCAACGAGCGATGGGATTCCGGATGGCGATGCTGAAGGCTGCGGTGATGGTACGGAAGGTGCCAATAGAAGGAGATGAATCTACAATGAGAGCGCTGACGAGGTGTTCCGAGGCGCGAATAGATGGGTATTTAGACGATAAGAGACGGCCGAGAAGTACTAGTTGTACAGATCCACCTTGTTTTATGCATCAGGGGGGCAGCGAGCAATCGTAAGGCTTGAGTTTCATACCATTTGAAAATGAATGTACGAGAACGCGTGGACGGACGCGAGTAGACTCTTGGGTGGAACCGTTGGTGATAGGAAGACAGCCGAGACTTTCGAGGGCTTCTATGACAGGATTAAGTCGTTTTCGCTAGTACAGCAATGTGTGAGGAGGCGTGCTAACGCAAATGTACTTTGCTTTCTGTACCTGTGCCGCCGCAGAGGTCCAGAAGAAGGATGGTTCACATTTGAGGATAATTTGGGTAGCATGGGGATATAATTCAGCATATTTCTGGGCGTATCGTTGCAGATGGCGTGTTGACGCGCCCACTGTGTACGGGAATAATCCAGTCAGTTCAGTTTACACTCGCATATCGGTCAACGCACTCCAACCGAAGATAAGTATAACGCTGGAGAAAGTAACTGTCATGTCCGAGGGCAGGTGTCAAGGTTCGAACATACTTTGGCGCAGAGCCATCTAATTGCTTGAAGGCTACCGAATTTGTAGAAGCGAGGCTAATGTATATTCCAGGGCCGATTGTAACAAAACCTTCAGGAGACCCCATTGTGACTTACTGTGTTCGAGGAAGGGAATGACTGCGCACTTTGTACAGCCTACAGCCTAAGGTCGGGTATTGATAGGGCCTTATGTAAGCGGTGACGTCGACTTGTCACTTCGCTGTGACAATTTTACTTCAATCTCTCACAAGTTAGCGGTGATCCGGTGGTCTACAATAGCCCATCAGTGACATGCAGCAGCTCTTTGTTTGGCCTTAGCACCGCCTTGAGGCCATGCTAGGAACTTCCAACTTGTCGTACAGGATCTGACGCTTTACACCTGATCTTCTCTTAGGTACACGCCAACTCAGAAGACCCAAACAGTATGCCAATAGGCCCATTGGAAGCTCGCTGCGAGCAAACTATTGAAGATATTCTGACCATCTCGCAACGAATTCGTCGGTCTGCATTAGCATATAAATGAATCCAAGCAAGTGGCCAAAGCAATCCCGAAAAGCTCTGTTGCTGGATGGAGACAATCCGTACATCTTGTGAGGCAATGCTTGAAGCCTTGGTCTTCCTTGGGTCCATTTTCCCGGATAATTATATCATCGATGACCGAATAACTGATTGGTTATTGAGCGGAGAGCCACGCTTATGTTTGAGCAAGCTAAAAGAGATCAACGACATGCTCAAGCCCTGTGGTCAAGTTCGGGCACTTGGTGGACTCCTCACGTCGGCCGAAGACAAACTTTCCATTGCTACGGCCTTTTTTGATCAGCACAGTAGTATTTTTCATTTCTTACTCACTTCCGACGTTTGGTGAGTATTTCAGCTGCTGCATTAGCACGAACTTGACTCTGGTTTCAGGAATCACGAGAGTCTTCTTCAGCAGCCACCTCATATTGATAGTCTCCCTTCTGCAGAGGACAGGTACCATAACCCCCAGGATGCTCAAACAAGCGGCACGTATGTGTCATAATGTTGGAATGGGAGTTTGTCTTCTGAACGAGTCTTAACAGCACAACAATTGTAGATGAAGTTTGTGAGGATGGACTTGCGTCACTACTGCACACGGACCAAACATTGACAGAAACCCACAAACAAAGATTCCTTCGTACGTGTAGCATCTAAGTACCCTGGACTTGCGCGTGCTGACAATATCTTGCTGTCAGAGGAAAAACTAGAGGAGGTCTCACGATGGCTTTCTCCATTGGACTGCACGCAGAAGCACAATGATGTACTCAAGCTGCGTCAGGAAGGCACGTGTATGTGGCTTCCCAACACAGATACATTCAAAGGGTGGCGTGCTGGCGGGGATCAAATTTTGTGGTTGCACGGCAAAGGTACAGTTTCTCGTATCTCGCGAGTCTCTACAGTTGTTGCTCACTGCGCATCCCTCGACGTATCCTTAGCTGGTTGTGGAAAGTCGGTATTAATGTAAGTTGGTTTGTTGTGCTTATACACACTGGTTCCGACTCTTGCAGTGCATCCACGATCGAGCACCTTAAGAATACATTACGAGATGAAGAAGTTGTGGCATTCTTCTACTGCGATTTCCGAAACGAGCGGTCTACAGATCCAACGGAGGTTATGCGCTCCCTGCTTTCCCAGCTTATGCGTCACTTTCGTGATTGCGGCCTTGATCCCGGGGACCTCCCAATCAAGATACTCGAACAGAAAAGTCAGGGTACACTGTCACTCAACGACCTCGATAAACTCTGTGATCTGGTATCACACGCTGCAGGTTGCTTCCGTTACGACCCCATCATAGTGATCGACGCTCTCGATGAGTGTGCGGATATCAAGACACTCTTGAGTGCTCTTGTCGCGCTCAGGCTGGCCGATGTTCGGTTATTAGTGACGAGCCGGCCCCACCAGACGATGATGGATCATTTTATGGGATTTCGATCACTATCTTTGGAGAATGTGGCTCAAGAAATGGCAGGGGACATAGCCTTGCATATTAGACGAGAAGTTGATTCGCATTACCAACTGAGATCCTCTGATCAAGACATGAAGGAGGATATATGCTCTAAATTAAATGAAAAGGCGGATGGCCGGTAAGGTCTTGTTTCGTAGGATCAGCTTGGTACTGATTGTGCCTATTTTTCTAGGTTTCGCTGGGTCTACTGCCAATTAGACACCTTGAAACGGTGTGCGACCAGGCAAGAGCTAGGGGAAGCACTCGACAACCTCCCTGACGAACTAGAAGCGATGTACGAGAGAATCTTGGGGTCGATCGATGAACGAAAGTCGGAAGGGAAGTTGGCACGACGCGTACTAGCTTGGCTTGCTGTGGCATTGGAGCCCTTGCGCTTAGCTTGCATTGTCGGGGAGCTCTCGATTGAATCTCAGGAACAAGCGGTCGTCTGTGCCAGTGAGTCTCCGGGTTATGCATTGGTACAGGCGCTGTCATGTCTTGTATCACATAACGAAGAGACGGATGTTCTTGCCTTTTCTCACTTCAGTGTCAAGGTATGTTACGAAATTTCATGCATGCAATGTTCGCATAATCTATTCCCCAGGAATATCTTACTAGCCGTATGGCACTGCCGGTATATCACATCGTCTCCCATGAGGCCCACGCCGAGGTCGCGCAGATCTGCATGAACCACATCTCTGTCTTTCTGAAACAAGGACCCTCTTGTGGAAATGTCGCGCCATTCCAAGCCTTCCCAATGCTATCATATGTCCTCTCTTCTGGATTCAAGCATCTTGCCCATGTTTGTCCGGAGTCAACAGTAGTTTTGGAATCACTGCGGTCTCTTGGATCAGACGTTCGCCATCATCCATCACACTGGGACCATCTCTGCGAGTTGCGGGATGAAGTTCTGCGATGGTCCTATCCTCCCTGGCCATCGTCCAGACATGACTTTGTGCTCTACATCTTGATCGCTTATTCATCCCCTGAGCTCCTTCAGTCGTTCCTCTCTAGTCACCCGCTGAATCCAAGGGTCGGGACAAACCCACTTGTGTATGCTGTAGGCCTCCGCAAAACCAAACATGCAATAGCGCTCTTGGCATCCGGCGCCGACGTCAACATGCGTGGTTTCGCCATTGACGACTCTCATCATGCCTTCCCACTCGAGGTCGCCATCGACCTCAATAACAATGTGTTGATCGGCGAACTATTACAGAGAGGTAGTCTAATAACATCAGAGCTTCTCACGGCCGCTGTCTGCATGCCCCGGTGTAGCACCCGGGTCCTTATCCAAGCTGACAAGTTTGTGGAATGGGCGCACGAAATCGGAGTTGAAAAGCTATATCGCAGCGTAATATTCAACAGTGCGCGGCCGAATGCGGAGGACAACAGGAATACAGATGAAGATCACCCTTCTCTGGAACAGAGACTGCGCCAGATTGGCCAGAACCTTGCAACAGATAGTCCATTCGCAGCGAAGCTCATCGAGCGAGCTGTGCGAGAGGCATATACCTCTAGGCTCGATTGTACACTTCCACCAGATCAACCATCACCTTCTCAATTTCCGCCAACGGGCTATACTTCCGACCTAGTATCTATGGTCCGTTTCTTGCTCATCAAAGGAGTTGATATACATGCCGTTTCAGACCGGCATGAGAACACCGCACTTCACCTCGCTGCGATGTGCTTTTGGGAACCACGGAGTCTGGAGCTGACACAGATGCCCATTGACGCGGGATGTGACCCCGATTCTCTCAATTTATGTGGTGAAACACCACTAACCATCGCAGAGAAATTTGGTCACTTCTCAGTGGTAGAACTTCTACTCTCTTGCAGTGCCATTCCGCTCCCTTCCAATGCCTTACATCTTGCGCTGGAAAGAGGCTGGCCGTCTCGGGTGATTGAAACTTTGATACTCAAGGGTGCCGATGTACATGCCGTCTCGCCCACCAGGAACACAGTACTTCATTGTTCCATCATACCCGGGGATCGTGACGACTCGGATGAGGAAGGGGAACATGATTCGGCGGCATACGTGGAATCCGATTGTTTGCACTTGGTGGAATGTTTCATCAAGGCTGGTTGTAACCCAATCTCCCGTAATTCCCGCGGAGAAACAGCCCTAG